>JARYHS010011408.1:265960250-266118831 GCA_031002005.1 Vandiemenella viatica | reverse complement strand
GCACTGCTCCTCCCATCTTCCAGCTTCTTAATTTGAAACTGAGTTTTCACCAGTTGTATCAATTTTCAGACTTAGATCATCTCTTACTGGCTATCTCCAACGCGGGAGTGACTGCTGGGTTTTACGTGAAAGTTAAACTCCCCCTCAGTTCTACTCAGCTTGCTTTTTTATGGCTTTATGGCTCGTTGACGTCGAAATCATTAAGGTGGGATAGGATTCTGCTATGGCATTTTAAGGAACCATCCCGTCATTCGCCTGGAGTTTTTGTGGGAAATCAAGGAAAACCCAGATCTGGATGGCATGACGGAGATTCGAACCCACGCCCTCCCGAATGCGAAGCCAGAGCGGTATGATGCAACAATTGTTAAATGAATCTACAATAAACTGTAGCGTTTACGTTGACCGGAATATCTACTTACTTGGGAAGTATAGATAATTTCAGTTGTCGAAATGGTATGCATTCTGCAGGATGAGATGAAATTTCAGTTTAGAGATGTTTCATCGTATGTGGTAATGTGTGTATTGAGTGAATTTGCATTATTCACGCAGAGGGGCAAGCTGAAGTTGCGAATGCGAGAGTAATCTTATCTTTGCAAAGTAGCTACAATCTTAGGTCTGAAAGGTTTCTGAAAGTCTGGCAGGATGTGGCGGACCACCGAGGTGTCGGAACACTGCTAGTTATGTGGAACAAAGTGCGTTGTCGGTGGCACGGCTGTACCTAGCCTCCTCCGCGCAGGGCCGGCGTTTTCGTGTTAGGCCCGGGTGGGTAGTCAGGGGGGGGGGGGGCAGGTCCCTGAAATATCTTACTTAAAACAATAATAGTGATAACTATGGAATCAATTCTTAAGGGAAATTTCATAGGAGTAAAAACTAGAAAATGAATTTAAAATTCATCATAATATTTATTGATTAATATATTTATTAAATATATTTTAGCAGTGTACAAAAGATTTATTATTATTTTTTAAATTTACTATTAATCAGTATAATTGCGCAATGCAAAAACTGTACTGCGCTTTGCTTGCTTGGAAATGAACGATTTAATAATTTTTCCAAATCAAGTTCATCAGTAAGGTTGTTATATACATGTAATATAGCAATGTTATTTAATCGATCTTGCAACATTGTTGATCTTATGTAACTCTTGAGTCGGCGTAAGACCGATAAACTTCGTTCATTTGAACAGGACGACCCAGGAATTGTGATGAGCAGTCGGACGAAGCGTACAAACTCTGGTATGAGTCCTCTAGTCCATTGGTACTTCTGTAAAAAATCTACAACCCCTCTTAAATTTTTTGCCTCCTCATCTTGCCTTTTCAATAGTTGCAAAAACATGTCTCTATCACTGAGCAATCTTTCTTCGTCAAAATCATGATTATAGAAATTTATAATTTTTTTCTACATTTGTGGGCTGTCCTAGAGCGAATCGTTCTAACGATTTGAAGAACTGGGTGGAATCGTTGTCGAATCGACTCTTTAACGACATTAGTACCTGATCATATACTTCAAAACAAGATTTCCGGAAAAAGGCTTGAGGTGTTTCGAATCGGAGATTTTGACTCTTTCCTTGATCAAGGCGCTTCGAAATTTTGCGTTGATGTGGGATTTGTGGTTAACTGAGTTCAAAGTTAGTACCTAACTGTACACTTTTTCACCAAATTTCTTCGAATTTTGACTCTCGAGCACAGTACAAAATATCGGTGATGGCTTCTATCTTCTCATATGATTCAATAACACATAGATTAGATTTCTGCAAATCTGCATTCAAAATTTCGACGCGATCAAAAATTTCTATCATCATTGTTAAATAAAAAATACACTCAAATGATTCCATGTAGGAGTAAAATCCAGAAGCCTTAGCAGCGACAGCGCTGTCTGCTTCTCTGGCTACAGAAATATCGTACAAAAATTGCATCAGCTGCTGATAATTATCTCTTACTGATTTAAGAGATTTTATTCTCATTAACCATCTGTAAAATAATAATAATAATAATAATAAATATGTTTACACATGCAAAACCATTATTTAAAAATTTATTTAAACTTGTAATTTTTATAAATACCTTGTCGGACAATAAGCTGCAAGAGCAGGCAAATCATCATTAGTTTCTTTCTGTATTCCCATTTGCAGTTTCTTAAACTGTCCAAGCCGTTTCGGCGAGTCTCGCACGAAGTTTATCAAATCTTTTACTGTTCCAATAAATTTTCTCGCTATTAGAACTTTCTCAATCCCATCTTGAACTACAAGATTGAGATTATGAGCATTACAGTGCACAAATAATGCTCGAGGCTCTTCTTTGCGTATTCGTGACTGTAATCCCGTTATTTTTCCAGAAACGTTAGAAGCCCCATCGTAGCACTGACCTCTGAGTTTTGAGAGTTCTAACTTGTGCTTGGCGAAAATATCAGTGACCAAATCAAATAAGGTTTCTGCCTTGGTGTTCGCAGTTGAAAAGAATCCAATAAAATATTCACTTGCAACGAAATCATCGGAAACGATTCTCAGGCAAACGGAAACTTGTTCACTTCTGGAAATATCAGAAGTTTCGTCTACTGAAATAGAAAAAAATCTGCTTCTCTTATTTCTTCCATGATTTTCGACAGTACTGTAGTGGCCATTAAATCTAGAATTTCATTTTGACAGTCATGATGAAGCCATTTGTGACCATCTCTTTGTAGCCATGACTTCAGTTCAGTCACATCTTCAGCTCGAGCCTTTAAAAAAGTCATGAAATTTGAATTTTCATCGTTGTTGGATCCTCTCAGAGAAAGACCTTGTCTCGCCAAGGCCTTCAAAGTACTAAATATTTTCAACAACGCTGTACGGTTATCCATCATCTGTTTTAAATGAGCCGTCGATATCGACTGTACAACATTGATATTATCAACGTTTTTCAACGCTTCGGTGCATCTGGTATGAAAAGAACTAGTGGCGTGAGAGTTTATCCGCTCATGTCCATGCTTCCAGTTTGAGAAACCCTCATCAACCCAGGCTTGCTTCGATGCGATAGCACGTGAAGTTAATTTGATAATCAACTTCCGTTCGCATGCTTCGGTGCAAATAGTGCAAATCGCTTTGCTGTTTTTATTAAGTTGAAGCCATGGATTGTCTTTCGCCCAGTTTTTAAAAATAACTGGTACTGAAGAATTACTCGAAGTAGCCTCTACGGGAAAAAATGAATTCATACGTTAGTATTTAAAAAAGGATAGCTTAGAGAGAAATTAAATATCATTTTTGAATTAAATAAAGTGTTAGGCCAAGTGACATATATATCAGCGGGAAAAGGATAGCGCGGAATTTTTTTTTTTTTTTTTTTTCGTAAATCATGAAAAACGAAAGTAGCCCTGCTACGTTTGTTTATTAGTCCATGCGCATTTTTACAATCTCAAGAATTAATTCAGGCAAAGATATTTTAACTAAATAATTGCTAAGAAAAATCTTGTAAATTCGTTTTAAAAACAAACCCAACAGTTTTAATCCTTTTTCGATATTTAAATATGGAAACTGTACAGAAAAAACTCGAATCTAAATAGCTTTGAGTCATGGCAATTAATGGAATCGCTTATTTGTACACTCCTGAACCTTATGTATTTCACTATAATGCTGCTATACTATGTCGTTCTGGAACAAAGCCATGGGGCCGGTGCAGCTACAAGCTACAGCTAATAACATGGGATTCTGTACACGGGTGATAACAGCACTACACTATACAAACTCGTATATATAGATATACTACCATGTGTTACCAGCTGTAAGTGTGGCTGAAACTTTTGCGTGTTATGGGCCTATTCACCCTTACGCATAAATACACAAACAATGATAATATAATATATACACGCGTGTGTGTGTGTGCGTGCGCGCACGCGAGTGTACGCCACGTATTTTCTTACTGGAAATGTAACGGAGTTCTGTTTTTCTTCCACAAGTCCCGATGTTTCATAAGATTTGGGACTTCAGCTTCTGTTTCCGCTTCTACATCTTTTGTAGCGAAACCAAAAAGTAAATCAGATTAAATGGAACTGATGTCACTGGGAACTGCGGTGCTGTTTGAGATAACTTCAATTGAGTGAGCGCCGACAATAGGTCGGAGTGGTAACGTATCGGTGAGGGTTCTTTTTTTTTTATAATTATTACTTGCATTGTGTAGTGTACTTTTAAGGATACCACCCCCTTAACGTCATGTTAATTTAAGCAGGTTTTTGACCCATTTGTGTAAAAACTATTTGATGCAGGACCTTAATATTTTTACTGAATGTTACATGATGCTAGTACAGTCAACTGTACTAATATCTACTTATACGTTTTATAGTTATTAAGAAATACTTTTTAAATTTATTAACAAAAATATAAAGTTTTTTCTGCAGAAAATTTGTTTTGTGAACATCCTAATAGGGCAGTATTAATGCTTGTATTACCAGAGGTGGCTTCTTTTGTCATGCAGTCTCTGAAAATTTAATTCAATTATCTTTGATAGTTTCTGATATAATGGGGCATATGTATTGAAAATTTTAGTTTCCGGTAAATTTACATTAAAGAAAACAACTACTTGCAAACGCACTCGAACAAAACTAACAGCGTGTTTCGAAGTGTGTTGTTTACAAACAACAGAAACAAGAGAATACCGACCGTTGCCCTCGAAGGATAGCCAACACACTCAGGAGTCAGTAAAAAAATCCTTAACGCGTAATATATAGGGGGATATAAAGGTCTAAAATATAGACAGAAAAGTGGGCGTGACATCGAAACACACCTGTTCGGAAAATGCAATTTAAATGCCCCAACAAATTTTTTTCAGCGAAATCCTTTTCAGGATACTTAAGCAATACCTTAATCTATCGAAATATGATGAAAACCGAAAATCGATTTTTTTTTTTTTTTCAACCAAAGCCACTGGGTGGTCCCCTTAAAAGAGTCCCCTGACGATCAACTTGGTTGCCAACTTTGGTGCCGTGTTGAAGTCAATGTTGAACGTCTGTAAATAGATTCATGGTTGACATGTTGAGATCCTGTTAAGGTGGCCATACACGATCGCTCCATCCGTCCAAATGTAGCGATGTCACTACCATTATCGCGTCGTGTGTGGGGAAACTCATGTGGATGACGTGGAGTGACAGGATTATTTGAATATCCGGTCAGTCCAATATCCATCAGTTTCGTCCATCATGCCATCAAGCCGACTGACGGTGTGTGGGGAAAACCACGTGGAGCGACACCAAGCCATCGCTCCAGTCGGCTCGTGTATGGCCGAAACCGCGGTCCAAACTCTTCTCATTCTGTCACTGACCACCGAGGAGGCAACATCAGTGCCTTGAGTGGACTATGCAACATTGTACCACTTCTTTTTTGTTTTGAATCTGCTATAGAAATATTTGTTTTGCTACAAGTTAAATATTATTTTGAGTGTAGAATTGAAAATAATACAGTTTTAAATATTATTAAGTTACAATTAGAACGATTATTTTTTTTTTAATAATAATGTCGTCTCAATAATACTTTGTGCTGGAGATTATTGAGAAGGATAAGGACTTACCATGCTTGTAGGATCTCTAATCCTGACTACCATGACAAAATATAAATAAATAGTGGCAATAGATCAGTTGCTAATATTATTTAAAAAATAAAGACATAAACGCCAACAGAGAAACCGTGTTAAAAAAAAATAATTTGCGGTCTTCTTTTTAAAAAGATCATAGTATGATAAGATTAACTTTTATATGAGCCTACTTGTTTAAATATGTTGTTTTACAACATGTGACGTACCTCTCACTATTTTCTGCCTGGTAAAGTACTTAAATTTAATAAATCTGTTTTATAATCATTTTGTAGTATTTTTAAAAGTTTTCGTAATATCACAGAGCTTATTTTGCATAATTCCGCACTTTTTTGGACGTTTATTTAATTTTCAGGATTTTTATTCAGTATTCGATATAGTGGCAACTGTTTGCGGGAAATTTGTAACCCTCGTACAGTTATATAACAAACCACTGTAGAATGAAAAATTTTATACTGTTAAGAGTCTTCACGTGCTCAAAGAAGATCGAATGACGTTAACCACAATCTAATTACAGAATTTCCACCAACTATATTAACTTTCGGAGTTGTTTCTCTTCACCCTGAGCAATGTAAGATTTTTCTCTCTTCCAGCAGGCTAATGCAACTGATCTGGAAAGATGTTAACATTACAATAATAGAAACCCATTTATAAATATAATGAAGGTAAACTGACGAAATACAGGTATACAAATTTAAGAGGTCTGATCCCAAACTAAGGTTTCTTCAGAAGTTGAGCAAACATATTCCTTTCAATTCAAAGACACAATCTGACATTCATAACATTGAAATGAAGAATGTGATCGAGCAGTTCTTTCAGTATAAAGGCAACCAAAAAAGGAAAGATTTGTGTTTTCTATTGTGAATATTTTTATCTTTTTTTGTTCATTGGTATACCAAGCTCTTTCCCTTCTGAAGACTTCTCAGCACATGGCACAAGCAAATCTAAGCATGATACTCCTTGTTAATCAAATTTTACCAAGGCCAACAAAATATGTATTTTTTCATATTGCATACTACTTGAATGCAAGTGCACCCACTGTTTTGAAATTATAACCTTGTATGTTAAAGCCAGTTTCCATTATTTTTTGTTCACAGAGACCAGTTTAGTTGGGCAGGTGCCAATGTCTGCATTAATTTTATACAATCATTAATCTATAGAATAAAATGTTTAAATTAATAACAATCATATCATTCATATGAGAACATAAGGGATGTAAAAATAAGAAAATAACTTTTTTACTTCTTTTATTGATTATAAAATAACACAGTTTTGTTTAATTTCTGTCTGATTTACATTTTCTGTTTTTCATTGTGTACTTTTTGCAGCATGATACATTCTCAGTCTGACAAACATACGGTATCAATCATTTTCTTTGTAAGCAGGATAATATGATTTTCAGGATAGACATTTTCAAACATGTGATCACTAAGATCAGTAAACAAATTATTAAAGTTACATCCCTGCAAAATAACTATTTTTAATTTTTCTTTTAAATCACCTTTCATTACTTTCATATCACCATTGAATGAATTCATTCCTTATACATCTTTCAGCAATTTTGCATATATGTACAACACTTGCTAAGGGATAATGCAATCCCCCATTATCCTTAGCAGCAATACACAAAGCAGTAGAGGAAACATTCTTTCTGCAAACAGAGCAGATGTACAAATATTGCAAGAGAAAGTCTTTAAAACTTTCATGGCAACAAATCCTGAAATATAAACAATTACATTTTCAATATAATTGGAAAGATTTTCTGAAAGGGTATAATCTACAATATACTGCCATTTTATTAATCTACCTTGCTGGTCTTTCAACACTTTCATGTCCCCCAAGACATTCCTTGCCAATTTCATCATATGGCACAGATCCAACAAAACATAAACAGGATGTTTAAAAGATGATCTGAACTCATCTGCATTAAAATTACACCCTAACTGTCTTGCCATACTCAAGTTTGTGGAAAGTTCATCACATGTCACACATACAATACGAACTCTAACATCATTTAAAATTTTTAGTCTTTGCAGTATAATGTTGCATTTATCACTACTACTTATGCCATCCCCTAAAAAGTAACCTATAGGGATTTTCCAAGAAGCATTAATAGCAACACACATCACCACAAAAGCTTCCTTTGTTTCCCTTCCTTCTTCACTTGCAGCACAATGTATATGACCCATGTTCACATAACCCACAAATTCTTCACCATTCCACAGAATGCCTTTTCTGATGGCCATCTCATTCAGTATTAAACATCCATATATTTCATATTTACAAACAGAGGTAAACTGTTCAATATAAGCTAATGACTCTGCAGCAAAGCCTGGATTGCCATCAATCACATTGTACCATCTAGGAAGTGTAGATGGATGAGGTAAACAATTGTCAAATGATTCTCTGACAAATTTGTACGCTGCAGGTGAATGAAAATACAAAGTCAAGGCAAATGTTTTTAATTTGTTACTGTAACCAGCATTTCTGCCAGATTTTGACAGAGCAACCAACTCTGTAAAAACACTAAAAAAAGAATTCTCTAAAATATGGCTCACATCTCCAGTAATTTGGCACTTTTCTTTTAACTCTTGCACCAACTGCAACACAGAATCAATTTTCTTGCACTTTGTTATGTTCTTGGCAACTTCCTTTTCATATTTGTTCTTGTACTTAACAATGCTGTATTTTTTCCTCTCTATTACTGCTTCATATTTCACACATTTTACAGATTTTGCTATGTCATATGTACGGTAATGCTGCACATAGTACTCTTGATTCCTGACTTCATGACAAACATTTTCAGAAAGAACTGGGATATTTCTTTACTTTGGAGGTGGTCTGGCAAGTCTTCTGAAAAATATTACACACTGTTGATAGTATACATTTCACATAGCATGGTAGTAATAATTTACCCAAATATTTATTCACAGATAGTGTATTACTTCTACATATGGTGCAGCTAAAATAACAAAGCTTGTAGTCCTTACCTTCGATATATTGTCTGGAAAGCGGAAAATTGTTGGCACTGCAGAAGGTTTCAGGATCTTTTTATTTCCGTTTTCCCAAAAACATTCTTTTTCAAAGTGTTGTGAACATATTACACTATGTTCTGAGGGAGTAAAACTGTCCCGGCGTATTTTAGCTAACCACTCCCTCAATTGATTTAAATCTCGGAGCGGAAATCTGTATCGAAAGAAAATATTAAACACGGTCAAACCACATCCAGGCAATAAGAAAGATTCCGAACTTATTTAAATGCATACTTACTTGTGAAATGATAAATTTGTGGCTCTTGTAGCATGGTTGGTGCAATTATATGCAGCGCAAGACTTAACCATGGTACAAAACACTTGGTAAGCCAAAAAATACGAATACTCGATCGGGACAACACGTATCAACTGTACAAACGTAAACACTGAAAGCTACCAGTTGCCACCAAAATGGCGGCAGGCGCGTCGTTCAATTTGCGAAGGAACACTAGCGCAGTTGCACCTTTGACTGGTGGAGTGATGGAATGATCGTGTATGTGCTACGCTTTTGGACGTCATCCGCATGGATGTCATCCATACGGATGACATCCAAATGGAGCGATCGTGTATGGCCACCTTTAGAGTTGAGATCAAAAACTTTCGTATTTGGTGGGCGACCTTTTTGTAGCGTCTGTGGGGAAGTTAACAACACAGTTTTCAGCATCAGTTGTTATCTTTCAACTGTTCTGTCAATGTTATTGTTTTCGATTAATGTACGTTTTCGTTTGACCAGATGTTATTTGGATTACTTACTACTGTTTGAGATCAGAATTGCTTTTCGAATATGGCAAGTATACCAAACATTCAAATCTGGGTGAATTTTTTGAGACGTTACCAAAGTTGTGGAAATCTGAAATTTTTAAAGATCGTAACATAAAGAAGAATGCGTGAAAAAAATTCATTGTTCTTTTCCAAAAAATTGGGCTAAATACTAATATTCACAGTTTTAAGAAAAGAATCAGAAATATTAGAACTGGGTATCGGAGGCAATTGAAAAACATAGAACTAAGCTAAAGGTTTAGAGCCGGAGCCATATTTTAAATCCTCGACGCTCTGACCACTAGCTAAAAGCATCGGGGTTGCGAACGACCATTCGTTCACAGAAATAAAATCCCCATGCTGGTGTCCTTTTTAATAAATTTTCGCAATTTGTCCTACAATTGATAGTAGGTTTTATTTCCCAGTCTTGAAAAGTTATGAAAATAGTTAGCTTTAGTGACGCGTGTCTCCGTCACTAAAAATTGAACGGAGAAATCTGTGCAGTTTTCATTCCATTCCTTTGAGACCAACAGAATGCATCTCATCTTCACACAACTCTCTTAAAACTAAAAACTGCAATTCTCAGTCACTCATTGTTCATAAACTACGCTCCACTATAGCTAAAATGCTTATAACTGCAATACAAAATAATAGAAAGTACCAAGAGAAAACATCCGGCAAAAAAACCTGATGACAAGTAATGGGACCGCGGTAATACAACTTGGTTGCCAATAAAGTTCACAACAAAGTTGCCAATCAAGTTGGACGACGTCTGTGGGCCCCTTAGGTTTGTATTTTATTGTATGATAGTGGCGTGTCTCAAAATGAAACCAAAACTAAGTCCTATTTATAAAGTTGTGTACAAAAAACTGAATCTGTGGCAAAATGTGCGTACATTAGGTATTCTCTGAAAGAACATACCACCATTGCTTTAAAAATCAATCTATCCAGAAGAATTTAAAACGTCTTAAAAATTAAATGTAGATCTTAAGTTACATGAAGGAAAAAAAAATCAATATCAGTCTAGTCAAGTCGTAAAAGCAAAAAAGACTTCTATTAAAAGTAGATCCTCTTTAGGTGATGGCAAATGAACGATCGCAAATATTCTATGTTGTCTCCAATAGTCCGCAGATTTTTGCTAGCCCCGCCTGGTAGTGTTACTAGCAAAATAATGTTCAGCGAAAGAAGGTTTAATTTGTGAGGGGGAGGGGGGGGGAAGAAAAAATTAAAAAGGAGAAAAGGCTGCTAAGCGATTGTTTGTAAAATATAACTTGCCACTTTTAACTTTCAAATATTAATCATAGTAATTAGAAAACTACTACTTCAAAGTATTACAATTTGATTATTAAAATAACATTATTTGTCATTTTTATCAAACAGAAGTAACTAGACACTAAATGAAGATTCTGTGCACTAAATTACATTTTCATATAACTTCGACTTCTGTTTCCGCTTCTATAACGTCGCTTCCGTTACATCTCTAGTACATACACGTAAATAGTCATTACATGCGCACGTATTTATGTATATAGTGAAGAACAAGAATGAGAATTTTACTTACTTTCTCGATTTTGACTGTCAGCTGACTTAACAAGGCCATCTTTTAAGGTTTCAGTGGATCCTTCGTCTAAGGGTGATGCAAATTTATCCTCCACATTCTGCTGTCTTCTAGCATTATCTACACTCAATTCGTTTCTCCTTTTCAACTTCACTACGAATTTATCCATTTAAATTTTTATATTGAGAATCAGCCGAAATACACTAATGCAGCTTTCACACACGACTGTTTTGGAGGTACACTATGTTACTGTAGCATTCTTCCTTTCACTCACGATTGTTTGCTCAGTTGGCGACAGCTAGGGTGGCGGTCTCTATTGAAACATCAAAGGGATTTAGCGCGTCGCTAATGGTGTTGTTGTGGGTACACAGGGTATTATACACGCATTTTGAAGGACGAAACTAACATGCTTGGCTGGTCTGCTCTCTCTTTCTCTCAATTCTTTCCTCTATGCACTCTTAAATTCCGGGTGGGTATTTTACCCACCCGGAATTTCCCGGGTGGGTACTGCTACCCACCATACCCACATTATCCGCCGGCCCTGCCTCCGCGGACCGCACCTCCTGCTAGCCGCATTCCTGCCGTAATTAGCCCGTGAGCTGGGCGCACGGCACAATGGGAACTGCGCAGCTCGCGGCGAACTACTTGCCAACGCAGCCAGGCGCTACGGGCTCCAAAGATCTCACGCTGTCTCATCTGCTCGACTTCTGTCCGGACCTAGTTTCTCAGCCCACTATTGAACCGTGTCAGATTAAATTTAAATTTAGTTTAGTTGTGATGGAGCGCGCACTACACACCTCTTTCCTGTACCCACCTACTTTTGCCCTCTACAAATAATTGTTGGAACGTTTTTGGTAAATCATTCATCGATTCTCTTGGTAGCTTATTCCAATCCCTGACAACCTTACCTACGAAAGAAAATGTCTCCACATCCTGTTGCCTCAATTTGAATGCCAGCTTGTGGCTATGGTCCTCTTTTCCCTTCCATGCATTACTTTTAATTCTTACACCACGCCTCATCACCAATATACACCTTTTACATCACCGTGCTTCTCTTCACCCTCATCCTGTCTTCCAGTGAATCCCATTCCAGCTCTTTTATCATAGCGGTTTCTGATTGTGTTCTTCGGTAATCTACCAGTCCTTCCTTGCATCCCCTCCAACTCCTGTATTTGATACCCAAAATGTGGGTCCCATATACTGCACTATCACATTTAAGCAGTGGTCTGACCAAAGTTTTGTAACCCAGTTCCTTTACTTTTCTCGTACATCCCCTCTACACTCTCTCCACCAAGAGAAGGATTTTTTTCCTTTTACTTCTACGTGTCCAGTGTTTCGTGCCCAGTTGAGCCTGTTATCAAATGTTATGCCAAAATATTTACATTTCAAGCCTTCAACGAGAAATTCTTTTCACACTGTAACAGGCCTCATACCTGAATTTTGAATAGTATTGTACTGTATCAAGTATTTGTAGTGAGCTAAAGTTTGCTTGAATATGGTCTGGTATGTTTGTTTTGTAATTTCTTGTAAATCAATGTATATAGAATTTGTTTTATGAAAGAAAATTATTTAAAGTCCATTTAATATGTTTAAGGACCAGATTGTGCAAGAGAATTTCTTAAATGTTTGTAATTCCATGTATTAATGCAAGTTATGATGTCTAAAGGACAATTTTCTAAAGTTTGAAATGATTTTTGTAAATAATTTTGTATTTAAGTATCTCTAATTACCATTTCTGATCATTTTGTAATGTTGTTAAGTGATTTTGTATTAATTCCGATTGTTTTCTAATATGTTTGATTGTTTGAGTGATTGATAATGTTCGAGAAATATCGGGCGGATGCCTTTGAAGAATTCTCGCAATTTCGATAGAGACTATATAAACAGATCGGCAGATGGGCAGAGTTAGTTAGTATTCAATTTTACAGATAGTTTATAATCAGTATCCAGTTAGTTTTCAAGTGCATCTCTGTATTGTATCTATGCTTGTGAATATCGCTGACTTCGTTTGGAGAATAATAAACAAACCTTCAACATAACCTTTTGGTGGACTTTTTAATTAATCAGTATATAAATTAAACCACCGAGGAACCTAATAACACCTTGTAGTCATTTTTTCTTGTAAGTTCATAAAGACGCTGGAGATTAGGGAGAAGGGCAATTTTTGCAGGCCAGCAGGTGTTTCACAGTTTATCCTATTTCACAGTCACAGTGTATATAATTTTCAAGTATAAGACCACACCTCGATAGGTTGTTTTTTACCGGGGTACACACTTGTTCTAATATGGTTAAGTGTTCAGGGCCGGCGTTAGGGAGGGGTAAGCGGGTCAAATGTACCCGGGCCCGCGCGGCTGATGTAGAGATGGGTCGTTCACGAGTGAATCAGTTCTTTAGAGCAATTCTTTTAAAAGAGCGAGTGAGCAGTCGCTCACTAAAAAGTGAACGGTAGTTCTTCTAGGTGAGTCGGTCATAAGTCGGCTAATTCTGAAGATCAAGAAGAGCTGGTTCAAGTCGGCTTTGTGGACTGTTGAGGAAAAAAAAGAAAAAAAAAATCTACCAATTGCATCAAAGACTCTATTTAAGGGAGGTATTTTCATCGAACAAGTGGGGGTGTAACCGGATTCTGAGGGGTGAGACGTAAGAAAAAAAAAAGGTCTCAAATATAACTGATCAAGAAGTAAGCTAATGAACCGTTCAAAAGAACTAGTTCTTTTCGTAGAGTGATCAAATGAACGTCGCTCTTTTTAGTGAGTCACTTTGCCCACCTCTAGGCTGATGGGGGGCCCGATCACCGGCTATAGGGGCCCCCACTCGTAAGTTGTAGAGATAAAAAAAGAAGAAAAAAAAAGGTCTCCCATTTGGTCTGAGGGATGAATTCACCAAGGGCCCCCAACTGGTTACCCCGGGCCCCAAAATCCTAGCGCCGGCCCTGTAAGTGTTCTCCATACCTAGCAGTTCAGTGATGACTCACTGGTAATTTCTGCTCCAGCTAGATAGTTAGAGGGGGGGGGTCAAATTTACTACACGTTTATGGTTGTTTTTATATCACATAAAGTTTACATCATCACAGGTATCAAAAATTATTTTCTATCCTTTGTTGAATTTTTGCCTTAAGTTCCAAACTAACCGTTTCATATACTCCAAACCCTTTTTTCTTACTCTTTCACTGCTCCCTCCGCAAAAAACACAAATCATATGTAGAACTCTTTACTGTAACTCTTGTGAGAAGATTTTGTTCTAATTATATTTAGTAATAGAAATAAAAAAATCTTTCTTCTGTGCTTCCCTCACACCGAAACGGGTGAACCGATTTGGATCAAATCCGAGACGAAGACAGTCCATATATCGGGTTAATATATAGGATGTTTTAATTCCAAAAAACAGCAATGAAACTGAAAACGCCTTTTCACATCCTTTTTCAACCCGAGAACCAGCAAATTATCAAAAATAATGCTGCGGACCACTAACTTATATGGGCCTAAATTTTTACTGATGTGTATACTATTAACATCTGGGATATATTTTATTGTATCAGTATAACATTCTAAATCTAAAAGTATGTTTCGAATTCCTGCAGAAACAGTTATGAAACTGGAAGTGAACTATTAAATGTTGACCTTACTCTTAACATTTAAGAACCAAGTTATTAATAATTTTACTACAGGCTGAATGCTACCACCAACCTACATGCACAAAATAAAATAAAAGACACTAAACCTCACACCTTTTTATTTACTTCACCACTCTGTTTCCAACCCTATCACGTGCCGCGGTCGCTCACACCTACTACAAAAACCTAAGAAAACGGCCACTTACAATCCTCAGACGAACAGCGCTCTTTTTGATGTCAACTGGAAATGAATAGACTATTATCGGAACAATGCTGTCCTATCCTGAAAGTTCTAGGTTTTTTTTATCATACATATATAGTAACTTTGGACATTTAAGTTTCAAGGTCAGAGAACGTCAAGCCAGAGCAAAGAAGATCTCTGGTTACGAGTAAGAGTTGTAAAAAATAAAAAAATACAACTTGAGAAACATGAATAAAAAGACGTTCCAAAATTCTGGCGGGAGGAACGCAAAATTGTAATTTCATATTTAAAAAGATAAACCCGAGGGCGAAGGAGAAGTATTATTGTAAGTAATTGTTATTATGAAAGTGTAATAAACTAATTGTGTGGATATTTGAAAATAATTGATTTAATTTATAGGATAATTTACTTTCAGCCGTTGTATTATACCCTGTAATGATATAGACTATAGAGGATAAATAAAAATCATTTAGTACTGATCCGATACTGGAAACTGTGTAGTATAATTATTTTTATTTATAAATAAGAAGGGAACCTTATGAATATAGTGATCGTGACAGGCCTCGAAAATGCAGTGACTTTTTTACGCGGCTGAAAGCCCGAGAAAAGTTTATTTATTTACAACGCCGTGAAAATCTTCAATCTTACATTTATACTACCTTGTGTTGCTTCCTATTCTTTTACTTCAAACCATTCGTCATTTGAGTTGTTAGGAATAACTAACTTTGCGAATAATTCTGAACACAACTTTATTTCACTTCTTCTTCCGTCGTTGCAATAATTTCAATAGTCCAATTAGTTTCTCCTTTTATAGTCCAAATAATTACTTTATAACTTATAAAACTTCTACACAAGCAGCCATTATATTCTGTAGCCATCCTGTTCATTTTTTATTGAATCTTTTTTCTTGTTTCTATATATTTTCTTTAGCCCCGGCTCCAATGCGACCAGCTGGTCTTTGCTACCAGAGATACTCACTACAATACCGTTAGTATTTGACATTAACAATTTGTGTTACAAATAATTACATACATTGTTTGTAATCATTATTATACTTGCGTGACGTATGACCATTACAAACTCAACCTAAGTCTTGTAATCCTAGAATAAGAATTCACTTTTAAAGCGATCAGAGGTAGGATATCCTTTCATTGGTCCCAAAACCAATATTTTTACTAAACTAATTTTTGGATTGGGTTGTTAATGTTGTTTTCATTATATCTTTAATAAACATTATATTTTTATAAGTGTAAAACATATTTTATCAATGTTAGTAGCGGTAATTATTTTAATAAAAAAAAAGAATCTGCCGCCTCCTAATCATAGTTCTGCATTGCTAATGAGCCCTGAGTCAATTTCCGAAACTAAACCAATAGTTAATCCAGTGCTGCCAGCCACTTGGCTTTGAATATCCGTAGATAGCCGCTAGAGTTTCCGTAGATTGGGCACAAAAATCCGGAGACTCGCTCGCTGAAAGTCTGAAACAATAATTATTGAAGAGAGAGTCAAAATTAAGAATGCTTTTTATTTCCAGGTCTTTAAAATTCGAAATACAAAATAATATTCTACATTGAAAGTAAGAAATTTCTCTGAACATGTTTTATACAGCGTTACTTTTTTCACTGCTGCTGCTGTGCCTATTTTTTAGGGACCATACAATTTCTTTGTTGAGATTAAATTTAGCATATGTTCGGAAGCAGGAAATATTAAAAAGCCGTGCCAACAAGCGTGTCACCGTACGTAAAGAATGCGCCGATAGTTCTGTATTACGGTATTTTAAGATCTTGAAATCTATAATCAAACAAAATATGAGTTTTATTTCATTTCAATCGTTGGTTCACACGAGCGATTGCAAGGAAACGATTCGCAATTATTGACAATTATGTAATGTATTAACACTATACGCTAAAAGTTTAACAATGCACGAATATAAGGAAAAATCAACAAATAGTAAAAAGTAGCAAAGATCCGTAGATATTTTAACAAAATCCGAAAATCATAACTTTTTATAAAAATCGGTTGCTGTTTCTACCACTTTCTCTAAAGATCCTTCTTTCGGTATCACACGTTTTGAATCACCGCGTATCAGCACTACGCCTTGTCCTAAGGCGACGCAACATGGTGCCACTAAAATCGATTGTCGTTTCGTCGAATCGTTTTGTTGCAACATGCAACCATCTCTGTGAAAAGTTGATCAACAAAATTTTTATATCATTATGTAGCAGACATACTGTTATCAGCATACTGTCATCTAGTGTTACACTAGGAGGTAATGCATTATGTTTCTGACTTTCCTGCCTAAGGTACAAGATAGCTGTTCAATATGAAGTCTGGTCCTATTCATGGGCGCCACTCTACCTGCCGAGGTTCCTCTGTATTCAGTACGATGGTGGTGCGTTGTTGTGCGCTCGGTTGTAAATCTGTCCGGAATGTGACAGCGGCGGCTGCTCCCCTCTTCAAAGTATTTTTAGGGCGTCTGCCACCTCTGTGACATCGTACAGGTAGTCGTCGTAGATGTACCTGTAATACTAGTCAGTCGAAAGCAAGTCGTTGGGTTCTGATGTTGTCAGGTGCCATACTAATTGCATCTGTGAAACGACCAGTGATGACCATAGTTGGTTGCTTACTGCGAGTGACCACGTACTGGATGACCATAATTGATACAATTATCAAACTGAGGGGTTTTCTTTGAAGCCTAGTGTACTGATGGAAGTAAATATGGGAGTGCCACAGGGTAGTGTATTGGAACCATGGCTGTTCATTATTCTAATGAATGACTGTGTTGATAGGTCAGAATTTAGTTTTTTTTTTTTTTTTTTTTTTTTTTTTTTTTTTTTTTTTTTTGAAAATGATATAATACAATAGTATCAAATAGGCGAAGACTGTGATCAGCTTCAGGGTGTCCTGGATAGAATATCTAAATGGGTAGGTCATTATGGAATGAACATAAATGCTCAGACGAGTCAACTTAACAGGTACACAGATATAAAACTAAAGGTTAATTATGATTATAGATAAAAACTAGAATACCAATTGCAAAGGAAGCTTTCAATAGAAAGAAAAATTTTCTACACGGAAGGCTGGACAAAACCCTGAGGAAAAAATTAGCTAAATGTTTTGTATGGAGCGTAGGACTGTATGGAGTAGAAACATGGACCCTACGCAAAGAAGATCTAAATAGGTTGGAAGCTTTTGAAATGTGGACCTGGAAGAGGATGGAGAAAATAAGTTGGGAGGACAAAGTAAGGAATGAGGATGTGCTAGAACGAATAGGAGAGAATAGGTCACTCATAAAAACAAGAGCTGGATTTGGTATGTGCTGAGGAACGAATGCCTGCTTAAGACTGCTCTGGAGAGGATTGTAAACGGAGAGGAGAGGTCGGCGAAGGATGAAAATGATGGATGATATAATGGTAAACGGGAGATATATACAAACTAAGAGAATGGCGGAACAGAGGGAAGTGTGGAGGGCTGTCACTGTGCGTGGACCTGCTGTATAGCAGAGAACCCTTGATGATGATGATGATTATAGATGGGGTTGGAATTGCTTGTTGAAGGCTTGAAGTGTAAATATCTTGGCATAACGTTTGATAATGAACTCAACTGGGCAGAGCACATTGGGCAGGTGGTAGAAAAAAGGTTAAAAAAATCCTTCTTTTACTGGAGTGAGCTATGAGAGAATGTACCAGAGAAGTTAAGGAATTGGTTTACAAAACTTGGGTCAGACCATTGGTTTAATATGGTGGTGTAGTTTGGGACCTACATTTTCGCTGTCAAATACAGGAGTTGCAGGGTGTACAAAGAAGAGCAGCTTGTTTGTGCAAATTATCGCAGGACTGATATGATAAAGGAGCTGGATTGGGAGCGGATAGGAAGAGGGTGAAGAGAGTGCTGGGAATGTGCCTTGATGATGGGGCTTGGAGGGATGTTGGTAAAAGAATTAGGAATAATGCATGGAAGGGGAAAGGCGACCATGTCCACAACTGGCGTTCGATTTCATGCATAAGGTAGTGGCAAAATTTTCTTTTGTTGGTAAGGGTGTCAGGAATTGTAAAAAATTACCAAGTGATGAATAATTTACTATAAACGCTTAAGGAATTTAAAATTAAAATTACTGAATTATATACGTATATGGGGGAGGAGTTTAACACTCCAATTATAAAAGATTTTTTTAAAAAATATATAAAAAGGGGTAATTAGATGGCTGGGGGAATTGCCACCTTAGCGTTAGCTCAATAACAATTAAAATTAATGATAATAATAATAAATTGCTCATTAGATCCACTTGTCCACATCAAATGATTTCTTACGTATCTGCAGGAGTGTGATGCCGAACAAACCATCAGCACTACGATTATGAGGTCTGGATTGAGATCGTTGTGTTCTCATTCCGTGAATTTCTTCTTATGGGCCACTTGTCTCAAAGAAGCCGGCGAACAAACGAAAGCAGTCGTGGAAAATAATTTTAGTGTCTTATCTGAAATATGTCTAGAAGGTTCTCAAGAATAAATGTGTTATTTGTCACCTAGTAGTTACTCGCTTTTCGGATAATACTCTACAAATTAACCTGCACGATTCTTCCAAGAAACATTTTGTTTGTCATATTATCTGTCATCTTCGTCGTGTTACTGTAACACCAAACGTGAAATGAATTTAGTCTTATCTAACATATTGTTCCAAGAGTCCATGAGTCTCGTTCGCAGGGCCGGCGTTAGGGGGGGTTAAGCAGGGCAAAAGTACCCGGGGCCCGCCGGCCTGGTTGCCTAAATAAATAGAAATCAAACACAAATGTTTAAAATCTGCACCAATAATTTAAACATTTTCGTATTAAAATTTTCTGAGTTATCAAAAACAAAAAAAAAACAAAAAATCCAAAGTGTAAAGTAAAAAAAAAATTTCGGGGTGGGAGGGGAGGGGGCCTAAAATCGCTTACCCGGGGCCCGAGAATCGTAGCGCCGGCCCTGCTCGTTCGTATAGACCATAGTTTCCCAACCTTTTTTGACCTACCGCCCCCTTTTCGAAAAAAAATTTACTCTCGCCCCCCGTTTGAAAGAAACAGCACCGACGTCTTTTGTTGTTGTAATGAACGTTGTTTAATCCATAGCACTTCAATTTAATTGGCTTGTTGCCCACTTCTTCAAACAGTGATTTGATGGCACCCCTCTTAGGTGAATTGGACAATAATATATATTGAAAAACAAGGACAGATTTTCAAAATTACTTTATTAAAGAATATTAACAATATTGGTGCCTTGTACAAAATTTGATTACAAACAAATATTGTAAATTATTGTATAATTATCAGTGAGAGGTCTGAGCTTGATGTAATGATAGGAATTCTTCACGTGTCTTCTGCCGGATAAGATCTTTTAAACACGACGTTTCGCGAACCGTCGCGGCAGCTACTTCGCGATGACAGCTCACCAGATGAAGGCAGCGGAGGTGACTGCCGAAACGTCGTGTTTGAAAGATCTTATCCGGCAGAAGACCCGTGAAGAATTCCTGTCTACCATACGCCGGGAAAAACTTAATTGTCACATTTGATGTAATGATACTAATTTTTCTACATTTGGTGCTATATTTGTCAGCAGGAGTCTTAAATCGCCGCGTTCCACTACTGGCAATCTGTTTCTTTTCTTTGTTAGTAAATTGTTTACTACACCTAAATCTCCTATCGGCAAACTGTAACGACGGGAATGCAATAAAAAAAACTTTTTTGCTGCAGCCCACAAAGCTGGATATAAATCTGGAATTTGCCTCTGTAGCCAAAATTCTTGATAGCCATTTTTTAATTCTTCATTTGTGGACAGTTCTGTCAACTCTTCCTGTAGCGATAAATCTGCTGTTTGTAGGTTTGAGAAAGGTTCTAATAAGCAAACTGGAATGGTCATGTTAAGAATATCCTGAAATACGTTTTTAAAATCTTCTTTAAGTGCTTCCAAATGTTGACAAAATACTAAAATATCTTCATCATTTGTTGCCACAGAGGAAAGATTTGGAAACTGATAGAATTGTCTTCGACCCACATTCTGTTTGTACAAGGCAAGTTTTGACATGAACGCACAAATAACTGACTTTGCTTTGATCAAATTCAAATTATCTCCTTGCAGCTGTAGGTTTGTTTCATTAAATTTATGATATAGATCAGTTAAATAAGCTATATCATTCTTATATTTCAATAAATTCTCTCTTAATGAATCATCTTTGTTTTAAAAAAATGTTATAATGGAGTCAAAAACGTCATAAAATCTTGTTAGACAGGTACCCTTTGACAGCCATCGAATTTCTGTGTGCATTAGCAAACGATTGAAATCCTCATCATTTTCATCACAAAGTTTGCTTCTGATCTTGTTAACTGCGGTAATTACATACTGCAGTGAGCAGTGAAGGCGATCACTTAGGTTTTTTGCAACCAAATGGTGTCTGTGAGTTATACAATTCACGGCGACTACATTTGGTACTGCCTTTTTTAAATATGAAATCAGCCCTTGGTATCATCCAACCATTACCGGAGCACCATCAGTAGCAATGGACAGGATATTATTCAGAGGAATACTTTTTTCTTCAAAATGTGTTCCAAAACTTGAAATATAGATTTTCCTTTAGTATCAGTGTCTAATTTTTTTGCGAACATTAATTGTTGACAACTTTCTTCACATTTAATGAAGCGAACGTACTCAAGAAGTAATGAATCATTGTTTGGTAAAGTAGATTCATCAAACTGTAAAGAAAATTCGTCAGTCTTCAAAAAATCAGTCCGAGAACTCTCCAGGTCCTCGGACATTTTGTCTATTCGCCTCTGTACTGTGTTATTGCCAAGTGGGATTTTCTTAATAATATCAGACGCCGCCTTGTGCAGTACAATACGCAGAACCTCACTCACAGATGGAAGTATCAATTCTTCCCCAATCGTGTGCGGTTTTCCAGAGTTAGCAATAAGCAAGAAAATGTTGTAAGAGGCACTAAGGCCATCTGCGTCTTGTTTGGATGCCGCTGAAAACATACCAGCTAAAGATGGACGTCTTGAATATTGTTCTTTGAGAATTTAAAAGTAAGATAAACTTTTATCTTTTCTGTCAGGGTGTATTTTGGTTAAATTTTCTTCTAAACGTGATGGTTTCATAGCTTCATTTGAGGAAACGCTCTGGCAAATCAGGCGCGTTGGTAATGTCTTGTTTGAGGGTGCCTTAGTAAAACCATATTTCAAGTATTCGACATTGTAATGTCTACATTTTTCTTTGAATGTGACATCTGTGACAATAAAAATAAATTTTGATATGACCACCATCACGTTATTCCATTAAATAGATTTACTTTTACAATTTAATTAAAGAAATTGAAATTTGTGTTCATCATTTCATGAATATTTTGCGACCAACGAGTAAACTGTAAAAATTTTTTTATTATTTATTTAAAATGTATAAATACAAATTTTAAAAGTATTTTTAAATTACGTTACCGCCCAACCACTGAAACGATGTACAAAATAGTAGTAATGAAATAAGAGTAATAAAAAATAATTAAGTTTCATCGAAAAAAATTAGAAATAAAAGTTGTTAATTATAACTCGTTTATTTAACTTTGGTAAATAGCTTTTTTTTTCCAGATTTCTCAGTTGAAAAATCTTCATAAAATAACTTAGATAAAAGTGACATCATTAATTTGCCACTTCCGGTTGGCAGATCTCTATCAAAAGTGGATAGAATTGAGATATTCAGGTACTTTCATAAGAAGCTATTCGACAGAATTTGTTCAAACTGATACATAGGCAGGCATAAAGATGGATAAAGAATAGTTAATTCGAGTTAATATAAGTCTAATTCATGGTTATATTAGTAACCCATACACTGGCGGGATAACTGAATGTCTTCAGAGGACGTCTATGTGTGAGTCAGCGACAGACACGACCCCTCGCTTCCCACTAACACACAGTCCCACAGACCGTCTTCGATTCACGCATTTTCAGCTAAAATGGTAAAGATGTTCTAAGTTAGTTTATAAAAATATATCAAAGATTTAAAATTATTAAAATTAAAAGGCACAGTATTCTGAATAAAAATTTAGAGAATGAAGCGTATCAATACATTTCTTAAGCCATATATTCCGAATGCAGACTTGAGGTTTTTCAAAACAATAATTCAGATTTTGCGTAATAAGTGGAAGTGATCAAAACAAACGGAAAAGAAACAGTAGATTCATGTGATCGAACTTGATGGTACTTTGGGATTCGGTTATTTATAAAAGGATGAAGAGAGAACAGAAAACAAAAATTAAAATATTGAAGAAAGAGAGGAATACACATTAAATAATATAATATTACAATATACTGTAAATACTATTGACATAAATAAATTATTATACCCTTAAATTTTACTGTATCATTATTATTAGTGTTTCAACATAGAGGAATATATTGTACTTTGAGAATCAAAGTTTAACTGAATTTTGTAATGTGGTAAAAAATGTCTCATCCAACTTCTGTTTGATGCGCCTTAAATCTAGCGTAAGAGGCCAGTGACTGAAAATTTCCATTTTTCATTTAAATTCTTTCTGCCAAACTAAACTTTTTTTTGTGTTCTAATTTTATTTTGAATTAACTCATACAAACTGCTCAGACATTTGGTAAAAATCGGAACATTTGATACAAATTCTCTACACATTTCGCATATGCTCATTTTACTTTGACAACTGTCTTATACACGCGCATGCGTATTAACCAAGGTCTACAACACAGGAATTTATCAATGCAATTAATTACCATGGGGAAATGCTGAATAATTTTTCCAGAAACAGTAAAAGAATTTAAAATTTAAATTCCTAAAGGGAAAAAGTAGATAGGTGGAGGAACTTACACTCAAATAAAATAAAACAATAATAATAAGAAAAGGATACACAGGAGACAAGAAAATTTCCATCATAGCAATTAAATTATAATTTAAAATAATATAGGCATGTTACTGAAATCTTCCATTTTTCGCGATAAAGTATAACTAGTTGCACACAGTGCTCATAACTGACCGATGCCCTTCGAACCGCCAGCGCCGTCAGGACTTTCGACTTTCTGAAATCCTAAGGGAGTTTGCCAGCGTACTGTAATACTGACTGTTTCAATCCACACATCTGGAGGGACTGATCCGTGATGGGATACTGAGTGGCCTTGTCATTGTGTGTGTGTGGGCGACTAAGGGCTGAGCGTGCCAGGGGCTAGGAGTGACGGACAAAGTCTGTCCAGGACACTCGATAATCTATCTCTCCAGCGTATGAGCGGGTTTTGTCGACACATTAAAAAGTTATTTTTCCATTTCCAAAGCCGGTGACCATACTATTTAATCATTTTCCATTATAAAGTCATATCCAGCACCCCGATTACTTCTGTTCCATTATACATAACGATTGCTGGTAAAATATAAGTACAAACAAAATGTAAGTACAGGAAAATACTTTAAAAAATGTTAACATCTTTGTACCTTAATCCACACATTCAATTCAACAAGCTCCTAAGTCGACACACTTTTCACCTCTAGTTGACACTCTTTCCATAACCCTAAATTACCATGAGGGCCAGAGAAAAAACAGTTGACCAACTGACATCGAAAAGAAAGTACACGGCAGAGGCCTGGACCAAGCGAAAGAAATTGCAGATCCAAATGCGGTCCCATGCGGGAGAACACAGGCACCACGAGTTGTGAGTTTTTGGGGGTATTTTATGGTCAGAGAAGCAACTCTACACAATTCCCTCCATGGTAAATAAAATTTATTAAAAATAAAACGTATTTTTAAAAAATGGCGGATAACCTAAGGGCGTTTTCACACGCACCCGCAAAACTGGAGCCGGCGCTGGCCTTTTCGCACTGAGTTCAATAAGTTTTTTGCTTTGGCGGAAGAAATAGGCATCCATCATTCAACAAACGTTACTTTAATAGATTATTATATCTTAGAACAAAATATAATAAATATTTAATTAACATACAGTACTGGATACATCCTGTGTTAACTCAAATACAAAAGAGGCCTAGAAAAATAGTGAAATAAATTAGGTACACAAATATTCAATTTTTTATTTCACTGAAATACTAATACCAACTTTTAGTACCCACTGATCTTGCTTGAAGGACATTTGGAATTACTTTCTGAAACATTTGTTCAATGTTTTTCGTTATTAATTAATCTTATCGGCACGTCCTTGCCAGTGTTGGCTAGGGGGGCGCTGGCTGGGAGTCAACGCCCCCCAAATTTGCTTTTGTTCACAAACGCCCCCTTCGAGTTCTCTAACGCCCACCGGGGGGCGGTACGGCCCACGTTGGGAACCACTGGTATAGACTAATAGAGCAACACTTCAGATGAAAGTTTACAAAACTATTTTCCTAACTTTTGAGAAGATCAGAATGTATTCATTTTGTTAAAAGTGCTCCACGCTTGACTATTTATTGTTTCTTCCTTACTCCGTCCATCCCTTTGTGACCTTACCAGGTAATTAAATGATTGCTCCTAATGAAGGAGACAATTGATTACAGCAAACTCCTTTTTAGCTTGCTTTTTTTCTGCACCAAACATTGTCTTTATAGTATATTGATTTAATTTCATGTTATATTTTTCCCCACTGCACTATCTGTTGCTGTTAACATGGTAAGTACACTTATACCTTATTAGTATAATTTGAACTGAATGCGGCGATTGGAAGGGAAGCTACGAAACTTTACTGCAAATTGTTTCCTGTCAGCTGTGATGGGTTTTAAAACAATTGTTTTAAATAATGAGCTCGTAGCCATATTAACAATGGAAACTTTTAAAAAAGTATATGGAGCTTCTACTTGCGGAAAATACTGACAAATACTCTTTATATTTCTGGAGATGATAAAGATTTTCTGTCCAAAATATTTTACTGATTTTCAACACATTTCTACTAACAAATCTCACTGCTGAAAGTCATTATTTTACATTAAAAAGTGTCTTCGATTAATGCTACCTCGTAGAAAACAGGTACGTCTGGATTAAACATCATACATTATGGCTCTACGCCATATTGAAATCTTGTAAAAAGCATTTCTAAAATAGAAAGTTACACATATTTATTGTAAAAATATTTCATTAATTATTTTTACCAACACTATTTCTGGTAAATTTTTAAAAGAATATAATTGATTTACTAATAGATGTCTTTGCCTTTTATTAAATTATTTTCAGTCGTTTAGCTTTTTTTTATATTTTTGGTTTTATTACCCCTTCCTTCAATCTTTTACAGCTATCTCCAAGCATCATTTATAATCCATGTTCTTAATTATCCGCTTAACTCATTTTGATGTTTATCTCCTTCCGCAAGCCTTTCTTCCAATGCACCATCTGTTATAAAAGTGAACTAACCCAAGACCTCTCAAAATACAATCCATCATTTTTTTGCTAATATTCTATCATAAACATTTTTTTCCTCCATTATTTTCAAAAATTTAAATTATACACTCTATTGATCGATTTGGGTTTCAGCATCCTTATTCGTCACTTTTCAACATATTCAATTTTTTTTGCTCCTCTAATGTTTGAGCTACGGTTGCAATAAAAGTTATGCTCCATATACACGTGGGTGTACTTCTATAAAGTACATACATAAACGCCTTGCTCCTAAAATCTGTTGCAATAGTGCCACGTGGATAAAAAAAATTCTCTCACTACCCCTGCAGCATATGCCAATTTCCGCAATAGTCATTGCTGTTAATCCTATCACATAAATTTGACTTTTTGTTTTTATTGAGCTAGAAATAATTATTCACACTTACTAGATCAGTCAAAGAAGAATTTTAAGAATATGTAGTTCTTTTAGGTCATTTTCTCAAGTTCCTCGTTAAAATATTTGTTTGTTGGTTGTGAAAATCTAATTGGTTGAACGTATGCATTTCAAATTTTGCTCAAAGATCCGTTATCATAACGCAGATTTAATGTCGTAAATGCCACATCACATACCTTCGTAGAAAATATGAACTAAAAGTTTATGTGACCAAAACCAGTAAATAAAACGGAAGAACAATGAAATGAAAGAAGTTTCAAGAGAAATTGAAGTAAAACAAAATCAGAGACTATATCAAAGAAACGCGATGCTAACATCACTTGTCGTTTCTTTCGAAAGTATCGACTATTCAGTCTCTGAACCTGATTGATAACAGATTTGTAGTTTCTCGCAGTTGCTTTAACATGATGCCACTAATTTTTAATATTTAATTTAATTGAAATGGAGTGCACTCCCCTGTGTCAATTATACCCTTCCATTTTTGTGCTTTCATTTTCAGCTTTTTGGTAAATTATTCATCATCTCGCTTGATAAATTATTCCAATTCCTTACCTACGAAAGAAAATGTTTCCACATCATTATGCCTGAAATCACGTGTTAGCTTGTGATCACGGTCATCTTTTTCCTTCCATCCACCTCTCCTAATCCTTCAACCAATATCTTTCCACGCCTGATCCTCAATATAGGCTCTGTACACCCTCATGAGTCATTTACCCTCCTTCTGGCTTCGAATTAGTACCATTCCAACACATTTATGATATCAGTTACTGATTGTGTTCTGCGATAATTTCCAAAGACAAATCTCGTAGCTCTTCTTTGCACACCCTGTATTAGATTCCCATAATGTGGGTCCCTACAAGTGAAGGATTTTGAAACCTTTTCCTACCATTTGTACAACGTGCCCTGCCCAGTTAAACTTCTTATCAAATTTTATGTCAAAGAATTTACATTTCTAGTCTTCGACAAACAATTCCTTACCCATCTTGTAATCATCATCAATCTTTAGTTTTTTTATCTGTGTACCTAATAATCTGACTCCTCTTTGCATTTATCTTCATCCGATCTTGACCTACCCAACTAGATATCCTATGCAGATCACCTTGCAGCTGTTCACTAGTAACTGACATGGGAGTACTAAAGATAATACTATTTTTTCTGTTTCTTAAAATCGGTAATGTAGATGCTTATAGATAGCCATATTTCACTATAAGAAATTGTAACCGCGCGAAACCGAGGTACGACGCTAGTCAGTAAATGCAACTTTTGTTAGCGTGATGTTTATTGGCGGAAGCTTTTCGCCTCGTGGAGTTGTTGTCAGTGCTCAAGCGTTTGTTGTTTTATGTAATTTGTGTAGATTGTGTGACGTGAAAAAACTTTGTTCGGTATCTTATTATGTCACTAATTTATAATTAAATTTTGAGGTTGATAAATGTTAATGTCACGGAATAATAAATGAAATTGTGACCATGGAGAAAGTGAATTTTAAATAAACGGGGAAGTGAAGCATGGATTATTTTAGAAAAACTTGTAGGATGTTAGTTCAGTGTAAAACATTACGGTGTAAATTGTGTTATTTGACAAACTGGGAATTATTTTCTACCTTTAAATTACATTGGAAAGAATCATTACTAAACGAAGCCTGAGTGTTTGGAAGACAAAAAGTAATAAATAAAAGAAGTAACATCGCGGGTAATTGTTGCAATGGGATTTGGACATGTTGAAAATATATCAGTATAAAGCTATTATAATCTAATTGCAACACATTTCTTTTCTGAAGAAAGGAAGATGATCAGTTATGCTTTGAACAAGACTCTGCTTCTAGCGTTAAGGCGCGTCCACACTGTCCCATACGGCAAGGCATGGCATACAGTGGACAGTGTAGACTTGTGATGACCTGTGTCATATGACAAAAACGTGCCACGTGGCTTGCCATTTCACATCCAACACGTGTCGGCGCACCTCAAAGGTAGCCATGTCATTTGTGAAGAGAGAAGGTGGGGGGCATCCATAAATTACGTGAGATGTTTTTCCGGACCCCCCCCCTCCCCCCTCTGGTGAGATCTGGTCCGGGAGAACCCCCCCCCCCCCTATAAGTCGCCCTCGAAACTTTTTGAGACTTTTTTCTAGGTCTCACCCTTCCAAAGCCGGTCAAACCCCCACTTATCCACCAAATACCACTCTAAAATCAACTTTCGCGTTATTTGCAGACCTTCCTTTTTTTTTTTTTTTTTTTTTTTTTAGCACTACAGGCCAACAAAAATTTCAAAACCTCACGTGAGATTTCCGTTAACCCCCCCTCCCTTCCCCCTTGGTGAGATTTCGCCGAACCCCTCCTACCCTATTTCACCTCATGTAATTTATGGATGCCCCCTAGCAGAACGTGTCGTTTGGCCTAGGGGTAGGCTTCAGTTGAAATTCCACCCTAAGGATGGAGTGGATTAACGAGAAAGCCTATGCTTTAATATAGCTTTACCGAATTGGGTATGATTTGTGGGATTGTTGATTAGAAGATTACAAAGATTGTAATAAAAGGCATAATGCGCTCACTGAAATAGCAATTAGTTTTGGTGTTGAAAAAAAAAAGAAATTAATAGAAAAATAATTCATCCAGCTAGACATTTTTCAATAGATATTAAAGAATAAGAGACTCCTGTTGCCCAAAACCGCATTGCAAGCGCGAAACGCTCACTGGCTGGTGTAGCTCTTTTAATAGATGAGTGACACTTGCTGATTTTCGACCCTATCAAATTGAGAGGAGCCTCAAAAACACTACTCGACATTCTGAAGTAGCTCCGAATACCTGCTCCACTTCTTTACTCGAGATTGAACTCATCTGCATCGTCCATTAATTAATAATTCTTCAAGTCACTGCATTCAAACCTTGCTCTACCTCGGAGAGTGTGACGAATCCAGAACCATCATTTACATGGTTCACTTTCTGTTGTTATTGCTGCAGCGGCAGCAAGAAGCAGATCCTCGTCGGTAAACATTTTTTCACTGAACGCCATTTCCTATGTGGACGAAATGAATTTTCGGTGGAGCCATATGACTTTACTAGATGACCTTGACTTAACTTGCCGTGTAGCATAGTTTAGACGCGCCTTTACGCGTAACATTTTTAGAACTCATCTGTTAATATATTCAGAGGGAATATAGAAACTAATTGCGCATGTCTTTGATGCTTCATTGTTTTTACAGTGATTTCTTGTGCAGTCGAGCGTATATTAGCTGAGTTTTTTTTTCTTACAATCAGAAAAAACGGGCGTTTGTCGCTTGATTTTTTTAAGATCACATTCTGCTCTTGCCTCAGCCGGCCATATTTGAATAGGTTTAACGTCTGCATAATGTCAGATGGAAAACCTCCTTCAAGATATGGCGGCAGGAGCGTAGCTCTGGTCAAATAACATTTATCTCTTGGGCCGAAGCCTCGGAAGAGTAATACGGAGCCTAATCTCCGCTAGTCCTCTCCGTGGGACTCAGAAGATTTGTAAAGGGAAGTACCATTAGCTATCTGCTGTGCGTATACTGGACTGAGTCATTTCCAACACGAGAAGTATTCGTATAAAAGATGAAACACTGCGTACAGTGAATAGAAATAAAATGAACTAAACCAGAAGATAATTCGAATACCAATGCCGCACATTAAATTGCTTTTATTTCCTACTTACTGCTTTTTTACCACGGGAATGAAAATTTCATTCCTGTATTTTTAACTACATAATATATTCCTGTTGCCATTTCTTCCAGTATAAACGTGGAGGAAACCGTTTTAATACAGTGATTTTATGGGGAATGTCATACACTGCGTGTTTCACCAAATTTATGACTTGTAAGAGCGACAAAAAATGCGTCTTACAAATTCGGATGCTAGGAGAACCTGTTAAATAATATCAAGCAGAAGAAACATGTCTTGGTAATGCTTCTTAACGACGTGGTGCACATATGAAATAAACGACAAAATGCTGATAATACAAGTTAGCCTACGGCATCTGTGGGGAGGTTGAAAGGTACAAGTAAAAGTGTCCTCACTTATTAGCAATGACAGTGATTTTAATACCTAAAATCCGATTGCAGGAAGGTGAGAGGTATGGTAAATTTTCATGGAGGTGGTGCTTCAGCATACTGTTAGAAACCTTTATGCTTTCAGTAAGTTACAGGGTATATCTCTGGGAAGAGCTGCAATGTCGTAGGGATTTCTCGCACCTCCATTTCTTCTTGTGGGGAGCCATGAAAATTACTGAAGATCTCAGTATTAACACGGTTGAAGTGTTTAGCACCACACCACATACATACCGACAGTATTCGAAATATTACGTATTGATCTAGGAATTAGAAAGAACTTTTTAAAACTCTATGTGTGGAGCACAGCACTTTACGGTAGCGAAACATGGACTTTAGGAATACCGGAAAGAAAGAAACTTGAAGCATTTGAAATGTGGTGCTACAGAAGAATGCTAAAAATTAAGTGGACAGACAAAGTAAGAAATGAACGAGTTATGGAAATGATGGGTGAGAAAAGAAGTTTATGGAAGAAGCTTACAGGAAGAAGAGACAGGCTTTTAGGTCATATTTTGAGACATGCTGGATTGGTTAATTTGTTAGTGGAGGGAACAGTCGAAGGTAATAACTGTAGAGGTAGACAGAGATTAGAATATATGAAGCAGATATATGTGGACGTGGGTTGTAAGAGGTATGTAGAAACGAAAAGGTTAGCACAGGATAGAAAGGGATGGAGGATTGCATCAAACCAGTCTGAAGACTGACGACAGCAAAAAAAAAACGTACCTAATTGCTTCATAATTGTTTCTAATCTAGCCCTTAAATACGTTTCTTATTCAATCAGCACATGTTAGTTATTAATATACAGATATGCATTCGGAAGCAGCACTGAAGGCGACGCGCGCATGTTTCGCAAGCTGCCGGCAGACCCGCCACGCTGAAGTCATTTGTCAAGGCAGACGGCCCCTGGGGAGGTTCAGGTAAGTAGGTGTGTCCCACTGGCTTCCTCTAGAGACACCTACAGCAGTCGGCGGATACAAAGAAACCACCAGGGGGTAGTTCTCTTCTTTAGTCTCGGCACCCACCGGTGTGAAATCGGCGGCACTTGGTCGCCTAACTGCGGACGATTAATCACTTTTTGTGTCGAGCTGCAGGTTGTCAGTATGTCGGGGGAGAAGCGATGACTTGTACGGGCCCCGCTACGGCGGGGATGTTTGCTTAGCGGCAATAGAACAAATGGAAAGTAGCGTTAGTGTCTACTGGAATACAGATGAGTAAACTTCGTGCTATGAGTATTATCCCTTTTATTCTTATGAGTGCTGTTTTGTAATGAGATAGATTTCTTACCTCGGTAACAATTAGCATATTCCGACCAACATGGCTCATGAAAGATCCTATAAGAATGATCTGTTCTTCTAATGAGGAAATAGGTCTAGAGAGGGACATATTCAACCATTAGGGCCAACTAGAAACTGATTTGCTGGCCAAGCAGTCACTTTTCGAACAAAAAATTGAGAGGACTTTTCCGCCTTATATGTTATTCTTTCATACTTGTTGCGTTAGCTGGAGGAAAATCTAATAGGTCCAAACAACTGCGATGAAGCTGCTTAATTCCGCGTTTCTCATCCTTGAATCTGAGATTGCACGTTTTGTTACAACATTAAGTTTCCCGTTGAGCGGTCTTGTGACTCAGTGGTTGTCTGACAGGGGATAGAAAGGTCCCCGGTTCGATTCTCTCTCTCGGCAGGGATTTTGATAGGCTCTTAACCCGAATTTCATCTCTAGCACAACTTTCTGTGTAACGTGAAGTACGCCACAACACTTCCGTGGTTCAGATTCCACGTTAAAGTGTAAGACCACTGTACCTGGTAGGATTGTAGGATTAGGACAAGGCGGCTACGACGGGGACGGAATGCGAAGCCAATAGAAACCCTGTCACGAGGTCATTACGACCACACGGAATTATTATTGTAACTTTGTGTTGGAACTTTTTTGCATACGCAGCGTTTGTTTGTTTCATATGAAGACACATGTATTCTTTTTCTTATGGCCACTTTTTGGTAGACAGCATGGTGTAGCTACAGCTTTTTTATGTATAATCTTATTTTCTTTTTAGCGTAAAGATAACTTTCCAAATGGCTATTCGTTTGCAATATTTCTATGTCTTCATTGATTTTCACGGATGATGGAGTTTTTGTCCGATAAGTATCTTCAGCTGTGGAGAGTTGTGCATATTACATCTTCTTTGCATGTTGTTACGAAGTTTCTCCTTTAATGATAGATTTATAATGCTTCACATTTAAGGGAAGTTTGTCCGTACATCCCTAATGTCTGATACTTCAAATGATGGTGTTGGTTGTATGTTTCTGTTCAGTATATAATCCTTTTATTTAATCTGTTTATTTTATGTTTGTCTATATATTTTTGGTTTGATTTAGATTGTTTCTGCGTATGATGTATATTATTTTTCTTTACTATCACTTTATATTCTATTTTTTCTTGGTTTTATACATCTTGCATAGTTTAAAACTGCTTGCGATTGTACTGTGTGACAAATTACTTATAGGACAGTTTGTAATATCCCTATAACAGGGTTTCCCCTTCATCAATCTGTGTCTCAGACTTTGTAAGTTCCGTATATTTGTTTCGATAGTTGGTATTTTAATTAAAGGACAGTAATATGTTGTGTTATGCCAGCAACCGTATCTGAAATATTTTTCCCGCAATGAAATCGTTTATTTTGTTAAAAAAAATGTGTAAATTTTGTGTATTCTTGGTTATTTCTTTTAAGATAATCAATATTATTTTCTAAATAGTTTTTAATAATAACTGATTGCTATGGCCATCTTTTGTGTTCTGGAAGCGAATAGAGGCGTCGTTGTAGCAGCCCAGAATTTTTCCTGTAGCTTATGCAATGTCGCTCTGACACAGAATAGTTTGGAATATCGTCAAGACAAAGCTATACTAATTTTTTCATTTAATGTGCCTTGGTAATTTTCACTAAAGAGGTTGATATCTATTTTGAGAGTTTTTCTGCAGTAAGAGTAAATTAAAATGCATCTTAAGTTTTCTCATTTTAAAGTAACCTTATCGCCACTGGCGATCATTTTACCTGAAATTTTCCAGTTTATGAAATCTCAAGACTTATCAGTCCGAGCTCAGCTAGTCTGAATTTTTATGTATGCTAAAGGTATCTTTTGTGTCTCTTCTCTAGTTACTAACTAGTTTTATTTTGCGTATGTGTTTCTGTAGACAAAATAGTGTTATATGAATGTTGGTTTTTTCGCTCTGGAATTCAGGATTTTTTGTTTTTGTTTGGTTCATTTGCTAAACAAATTAAGTCACCAATCATCCGTAATAGTAAACTGGATCGGAAAAACCTAGCGTGGTGGGTGTGAGGTTAACGCTCTGGCCTCGTATTCTGGATGATGCGGGTTCGAATCCCGGTCCGGGCATCCAGATTTGGGTTTTCCATGGTTTCTCCAAATCACTCTAGGTTCCTTGTCCCCAGTCCTTTTCCGCCTCTAATGACATCGACGTCGACGAGGCGGAAGAAAAGAAGAGAGCAGAAATATTTTCTTGATATCTTTACGGCTCCAAGTTCATTTAGTTAGTATACAAGTATGTATTGTGAAGATATAGGCTAACCTCGGAAGGAGAGAGGAACGCATGAGCACACCTTCTTCATTCTAATAAAGTGGTCATCAAATGGAATATGGTACTCCAATCTTGCAGTCAGCATTTCCCTTCGGTCGTCAGCCTGTATGTGTATCACGTTCATCTTTAATACGAAACTAATTCATGTCAGAGATTAAATATAAAAATAGGATCGGATGCAATTGGAGAAGTAAGTGAATTCTGTTACTTAGGAAGCAAAATTACAACCGATGGCCGAAGAAAGAATGATGTTAAAAGCAGAATAGCACAAGCAAAAAGAGCCTTCATGAAAAAGAGAAATCTTTTAGTTTCAAATATTGATCAAGGAATTAGAAAAAACTTTTTAAAACTATATGTGTGGAGCACAGCACTTTACGGTAGCGAAACATGGACCGGAAAGAAGGAAAATTGAAGAATTTGAAATGTGGTGTTACAGAAGAATGCTGAAAATTAAGTGGACAGACAAAGTAGGAAATGAACGAGTTTTGGAAATGATGGGTGAGGAAAGAAGTTTGTGGAAGAAGCTTACAGAAAGAAGAGATAGGCTGGTAGGTCATATTTTGAGACATGCTGGTTTAGTTAATTTGCTGGTGAAGGGAACAGTCGAAGGTAAGAACTGTAGAGGTAGACAGAGATTAGAATATATGAAGCAAATAATTGAGGACGTGGGTTGTAGGTGATATGTAGAGATGAAGAGGTTAGCACAAGATAGGAAGGGATGGAGGATTGCATCAAACCAGTCGGAAGACTGATGACAAAGAAAAAAAAATTATGTCAGAATATTTAATTCTCGGATGTGACTAAAAACTATGTCGAGTGCTGTCATGTATTGTGATAGGTGTTTGTCATCGAAGAAGCAGTGTGAGAAAACGTTTTGATGTATTTGTTGTGTGTCGTTTATGCGCGTTAAAGGCACTTCTCACAAGTACTCTGAATTGTCAACTTTTTAATTTTTCTCTGAACTATCCAACAGTTCGTTTCATATTTAATATGGTTAAGTATTTGACCTCAGTTTGTATCTCTGGCCACTACAAAGCAAAATCGTAACTCTGAATCCAAGATATGAAATATTACGTTCTGTGAAAACTGCTGTGATATCTAGAACGAACCTGCAACTTGATGCAGTATATATTGAAATTATTCTCTGTGACTAGTTGCCATAGTTCTTACGAGACCGCAGTACTACTAGAAGAATTTACCTTGCTAATAACCAAGACATTAGCATATGAAAGCCACTCAACTTATCTTCCCACACCCTTATGCCTGAAATCAAGTTCCAGCTTGTGGTCATGGGCATCTTTTCCCTTCCGTTCACCTCTTTTAATTCTTCCACCAACATCTTTCCACGCCTCAGCACCAATACACGACTTATACGCTCCCATGACATTCTTCAGCTTCCTCCTGTCTTCCAATGAATCCAATTTCTACTCCTTTGTGATATCGCTTACTGATTGTGTTCCGCGGCAATTTTCAGAGACAAATTATCACAGAACAAAATTTAATATTCCTCCATCCTGTCGGACGCTCGAAGTTGGGAATCCCAAGTGTGGTCAGTTGAAGGATAATAGCAGTTTTGCCCCAATCGTTTGATAGCCGTTTGCTTTTATCTTCTCCACGCGGCTCTTTCCCCTTAAGCGTTCTATCGCTGTCACTCGCACCGTGTTTCATTACCGTCGTCTGTATCGTTCATCATGAAGAGACGGCGCGCGTACAGGTCCTGCGTTCGCGCATTAGCATGTCGAGGGCCACGACAGAAGATCTGCGCCCAGACAACCACACTTGGCTCATCCCCACCAACTCTCGAACAGCTCCCGTCTATTGGTGGCTTCCAACAGGCCGTTGTTTTGTAGGCCACGCCAGGCAGTCGAAATGTACGGATCAGCACGTGCCACAGGTTATCCGTCGTCACCTCGCAGCCACCTCCACACCGCGATACCCAGAGTCATTTCAGCTGCCCGGGCATTTGATGTTTACCGACTGCGCAACGGATAGAGGCGCGCCTTCCCTGCCAGTAGAGGCGATAGCTAGACCAGCGCGGTCGGCAAATGGGAGGGCCGTTGGAACTCCTCACTTCAGATCCCACTAGACCAGCTTTCTTAAACCTTTTCAACCTGATCACCAATTAAATGGCAAAAAATAACTCTACAGACCATTAACTTTCACAAAACGGTCAGCAACTTAATCCTTAAATGAACGCTGCTTTCTTCGATGCCAGTTGGAAGTGTATTTTATCGTAGTAACAATGTAATAATATCCTTATATTTTGATTTTTGCCTTTTTGTTGAAATTTTCAAGAATTTTACATAGTTCCATTTATATAGTTATTGCTTATGCTACCTCATGGCCTTATATAGTAAGAGTACTGTATCTATTATATGTCAACAATTTTAGTAAATTATTTTTTGTAATGATATCTTTAATTCAAACAGCATAAAATTTTAAATATTCTGCATGAGGACCACGTGTCCCGCCTTCGCGAACCACCGCTACGGGTTACGAAGACTGCCCAAAAGAATAAGTGAATAAAGGATATACAGTTAATTTGGCGACAGGACTGAATAATAAGATTTAGTCACTAACCGAAAAGTTTATCAGTATTCTATGAACTATTGTATCAGATTTATCATTTTTGTAGATAAGAGGACATTTTTTGCAATAAAACAGAAATATTTAGACACAAATATGGTCTCTCGATTTCCTTTATATTCTGTGAATTTCTGTTCTCATTTACGTATATAATTATTTGTTTAATACGAATGATTCTTTATCATTTATTTTACCATGTAACATTTGTCTCGTTAGCAGCAGTTTTTTTCTTGCAGTCTGTCCTAAGATTTGGATGAACTGGTGCTTTTCAGCACGCCCGGTCACAGTTTATGCCATTATTGTGAATATTATAATAAGAAGAAGCAGGAGAAAACTGCGTCCAAAATTCTGGATTTGGTCGGGAATATTATGTTTTACAATCAAACACGTCATGATTGATCAGATGGATCATCTGTGAAGCTGTATTTTTCTTTTCTTTATTCGTCATTTTATTTCCCCACGATTGGGGCTGAGACGGCAGCGGTTGATGCCCGCTCTACAGCCTACATATTTTATTATATAAGACGTTTTTCAAGACTTATTATTTCCTTGTCTTTCATGCTATTTTGCGTTTTTACAATTTATATTTCAGGAGATTGCTTTTTATAATGTTACACACTATATTTTTATTCCTTTTTTTAGCGTAGTTCTAAGATTTCCCAATAAGTTTTTGTAATAATTCTGGTAGTTTGTTATCATTTTTGACTGATTGTTATGACTGGAATTACAGGTATATATATGGGTGGATATTTTAATGTGGTAGAAGGAATGAAGTGAGGTTTCTATAGTTTAATGTGTGTAGTGTGTAGTGTGATATTTATTTGTGGTACAGTGTGCCGGAGTTTGTGATATGTGAGGTAGAGAATGGGTTTTGAGTGTTGTTTCTGAGTATTGTAAAGGAGATTACGAAGCATTCGAGGAAGAGGAGAAGGTGTGACAAGTAGTGTCCGACCGAAGGTCATTTTTTGGCCGACGCCGAATGTTCGGCTCTTGGGATAACCTTCGGCCGTAGCCGAAGCCGAAGGTTCAAAAATAATTATATATCTTAGAATACTGACACGAAGTATATATGACATGCAAATACTGATCTGTTATTTTGTTTTATATGTAGTATTCTTAATATAAAATATACCTTTACAATCATATATATTATTTCTATAAGGTATTTTTTTGTCACAAGCCTGTATCTTCCTTCATACTTAACCGAAATCAATGAATGAGGTGTCATTTTAAAGCTTATGGTCTCCACTTTGGTCACATCATATTCTAAGAAATGAAGTTTTCGGAATTCGACCCTTAAAGGGCAAAAATGTCAATATTTCTAAAAAGCTGTTTTCTGTGTTACGAGTCATTTATCTCCCTGGATACCTATCTGAGATCGTTTAATGAAGTATCATTTTAAAGATTAAGATCTCCTCTTTAGTGACGTCATATATTAAGACAGATATTTTTCGGAACTCGACCCTTAAAGGGCAAAAGTATCAATATTTTTGCAATGCGTAATTGTGTCACAAGCGATTTATCTCCTTTAATATCTAATCGATATAGATAAATGAGATAACGTATTAAAGATTGAGGTGTCCGCCATGGTAACATTATATTTCAAGAAAAGAATTTTTCGTTTTTTCGACCCTTAAAGGGTAAAAAATGTCGATTTTTCTAAAATGCGTTTTTTGTATCTCGAGCCATTTATCTCCATGGATATCTAACCAAAATCGTTAAACCAAATAGGATTATTAGGAGTAATGTCTCAGTTTTGTGAAATAATATTTTAAGAAAGAATGTTTTTGGAATTCAACCCTTAAAGGGAAAAAGTATAAATTTTTCAATAACGCATTTTTGTGTCACGAGCGATTTATCTCCCTTAATATGTAACCGGTATAGATAAATGAGGTATCATATCAAAGAATGAGGTCTCCGCCGTGGTAACATTATATTTTAAGAATGGAATTTTTCGTAATTCGGCCCTTAAAAGGCAAAAATGTTAATTTTTCTAAAATTATTTTTATCTCGAGCCATTTATCTCCCTGGATATCTAACCAAAATCGATAAATGAAGTAGGATTATGAGTAGTAATGTCTCAGCTATGTGACATAATGATTTAAGAAAGATTGTTTTTGGAATTCAACCCTTAAACGGAAAAAGTATAAAATTTTCAATAACGTATTTTTGTGTCACGAGTGATTTATCTCACTTAATATCAAACATATATAGATAAATAAGGTATCATATTAAATAATATGGTTTCCGCCGTGGTAACATTATATTTTAAGAATGGAATTTTTCGTAATTCGACCCTTAAAGGGAAAAAATGTCGATTTGTCTAAAATTCGTTTTTTGTATATCGAGCCATTTATCTCCCTGGATATCTAACCAAATCGATAAATGAAGTAGGATTATGAGGAGTAATGTCTCAGCTATGTGGCATAATGTTTTAAGAAAGATTGTTTTTGGAATTCAACCCTTAAACGGAAAAAGTATAAAGTTTTCAATAACGTATTTTTTGTCACCAGCGATTTATCTCACTTAATATCAAACAGATATAGATAAATAAGGTATCATATTAAAGAATAAGTTTTCCACCGTGGTAACATTATATTTTAAGAATGGAATTTTTCATAATTCGACCCTTAAAGGGCAAAAATGTCAATTTGTCTAAAATTCGTTTTTTGTATATCGAGCCATTTATCTTCCTGGATATCTATCCAAAATCGATAAATCAAGTGAGATTATGAGGAATAATGTGTCAGCTTCGGTGAAATCATATTTTAGGAATGATGTTTTTGGAATTTAACCCTTAAAGGGAAAAAGTATGAATGGTTCTACAACGCATTTTTGTGTGACGTGCTATTTCTCTACCTTAATTTCTAACCGATATAGATAAATGAGGTATCAAATTAAAGATTAAGGTCTCCGCCGTGGTAACATTATTTTTCAAGAAATGATTTTTTCGTAGTTCGAACCTTAAAGGGTAAAAATGTCGATTTTTCTAAAATGCTTTTTTTTTTTTTTGTATATGGTGCCATTTACCTCGCTGGATATCTAACCAAAATCGATAAATCAAGTAGGATTATGAGGAATAATATCTCAGCTTTGTGACATGATATTTTAAGAAAGAATGTTTTTGAAATTGAACCATTTAAGGGAAAAAGTATAAATTTTTCTATAATGCATTGTTGTGTCACGAGCCATTTATCTCCCTTGATATATAACCGATATAGATAAATGAGGTATCATATTAAAGATTAAGGTCTCTGCCATGGTCACATTATATTTTAGAAAGAATTTTTCGTTATTCGACCCTTAAAGGGCATAAATATCAGTATTTCTAAAATGTGTTTTTTGTGTTTTTAGTCATTTATCTCCGTTGACAATTAAACAAAATTGATAAACGAGGTATCATTTAAAAGCTTCAGGTCTTCGTAATGTCTTCGGTTCCGTTACCACATTTTAAGTAGAAATTTTTAAAAATTCTAACCTTAGAGGGCAAAAGTATTAATATTTTTACAATACATTTTTCTGTCAGGAGCTGTTTATTTCCCTTGATACCTAATCGAAATCAATAAATGACGTATCGATTTAAATATTAAATTAGCCGCTATGGTCACATCATATTTTATGAAAAAACTTTCTCCAAATTAGACCCTTAAGGGGAAAAAATATCATCATTTCTCAAAACGTTTTTTTTTTTACCTTGGTTGATATTTTGTAAAAGGAATTTTTTGGAATTCAACCCTTAAAGGGCAAAATTATCAATATTAGTTATATAACGTGTTTTTTTAATTTTTTTTTAATACAAGCCATTTATCTCCTTCGATACCTATCCGAAATAGATAAATGACATATCGTTGTAAAATTAAGGTCTCCAGCTAGGTAAAATCATAAATTAAGAAAAAAATGTTCGGAATTTGGTGCTTAAAGTTGTAGCGCGTATGAGACTGTTCAGAGCCAAGTCCCCTGATTTCAGCAGCGGATATCACAGAGATGTCAATAAACTTTTTTTTATTCAATAAGTAGCTTTTCTGATATATTTTTTTTGTTACGGAAACACTGTCGTTTTGCTATACAATTCCAATGTAAACATTTTATTCGCATAGCAACAAATATTTCAGAGATGTTGATATGTTGTGTGCATTTTGTTAAGGTTGGTTTTATTCTACTTAGGTCAGTGACAGTTTGTCATAAATACAGTGTGTTTTAAATTTTCCTAACTGTTTCGTAATATGTTGTGAGTATTTTGCTGCGTACCTATTACACTAAATGAAATATTTGCTACAAAAGTACAGTTCTACTATTCATTATATTACAAGCATTCAACCTCACTATTCATCGCATTTTTTTCGCGAAATTTTCGCACGGGTCGTCTAGTAATTATAAATACATGTTTTAATATTTATTTATTAGAATAAAATAAAACAGCAAAACAGTACCAAACCAGGTTTGGAGTAACGAAATTTAGCAAAATTAAATGCAGTTATTTTTATTTAACAGTAATAAAAAGAAACTATAAAATTTAACAGTAACAGCCCGAATTAAATTAGAATAATTTGTCTCGTTGATTAAATTAATAACTAATTATTTGGAGTTTTAGCTTCGGTAAATCAAATACATGTTAGCTTAAATACAGTAATACTGTCGTTTTTTAACAACAATAAAAACAAGTTTCAATCTTCTTACCTAACATAAATTATTCTAGCTTTTAAAATACGATATCCTGGTGTCTAAATGAATATCACATATTAAATTTTCAGTTATAACCGAATCAATACCAATATTTTTAAAGTAGATTCACGTATACAGATTTATTAAAAATGTACTAAATATAATCAAAACAAAAAGTAGATCGGCACTAATAAAATAGGATTTAATAATCAAAGCCAAACAACCTGATGTTATAAGCTAAAACTAACAGTTTTTCAGCATTTTCGCCGCTTAAATTAGCTCTTCTGCCGTCATAGATTTGACCAGCAGCACTGAACAATTGTTCGCTAGGAAGACTAGTGGGAGGAGCTGATAAATATTTGGTTGCTATCACTCGTAAATAAATATACGGACTGCGAGCCCAATACTGAAAAATATTAGCGGTCCTCAGCAGCAAAGGTTCTTTTAAATAACAAATCAAATGCCCTTCAAACGGCGGGTGACAGCTGTCCAGATATTCCAATTCAGTCTCAGTCAAATTCATTTTGTCAAGGGTATTCCATAAATCGCCTGTTGAGAATTTATTTATGGAGTAGAATTTGGTGTTGAACAGGGGGGTCTAGGTTCACCAGCATTAAAATGATCCGTTTTATTTCTTATTGTCAGTGCACAATTTTGAAGTAGAAGTGCCAAAATTTCAGTCTTCGTATTAACAATTTCGTCGCTAGTCATCTACTTAGTTTTAAACCGTGGATCGAGTAGAGCGGCAATCGATAACTGTAAGTTTTTTTTGCGAAAGCAGATCTCCAGAGAAACACAAACGGCTTTTGAGCAGAGCTATATGATCAGTCTTCATTCTTTGAATTTAAGATGGCAATCAATGATATAATTAAAGATACTGATGATGAATCGCTAGAAATATAAGTTTTAGCTCGATAATACACTTCAGCACGGTTATACAATTGTTCGTTTGTATCTATTCTTATGCAGTTGGAATTTCTATTCCACCACGTTCTAACATATACAGGTTTACCGCATTTTTTTGTTCTGTTTATTAAAATATCGAGTGGCTTGTTCACTCGTCTTACGTTTTACGACACTTTTTCACTATTGCGATTATATCAATATCTTTAAAAATTACATCGTGAATCATGAGCTGTAGAGTGTGAACAACACAACCAATAAAAACGAAGTTTCCACAGCGCACGGTTGCATTCATATTTGAAGAATTATTACATATACACCTATGGATATTGTCTATTGTATTGTATTTGCTAATAGTTACAGTGATTTTTTTGTGTGATATATTGCCCTGTATGATCTTCTTTGAACATACTATCAGCCAGTTTAATTTTCTTCCTAAAATGTCATGTGCCGTGACACTCAAAAACCTGTTTGCTTGATCACTTCGTGGTAAAACTGATCCATTCAGCCTTTTTTTAAAACCAATGTAACTTTACTGTTTACTTTTTCGCTTGTAGTTGGCATTAAAAACTTTTTTCTAAAATATTTCTCTCGCTTTGTCTGTATTTGGTCGAGTTTGAACATCAGTAAAAGTAAGTTTGGGAAGTGCTTATCCTTCAACGAGGTCGTACGGAAGAATATTTACGATGATGTCCATAGGTAATACATCAATCCGAAAAGAAATCGGATGATTATCGGGCCATGGTGGCGCTACTATTGTTCTACGATTGTTAAACTTCCTTTTTGAAATCTTGGGGTGCATACAAGATCTCTGATTTAAAAAAAAATAATAATCAAGCATTGGTATTAAACACTGGCATCACAATAGATTTACCACTCATTTTTATGATTTATTACCAAATGGTTCTTTACCTTTGCTATCGTCTATTGGTGCACTACGTTGACAGTATTCGTAAAAGTTGTTTCATTTTCTGCTGCTGGATGTAAAACTTCGGCTTCGCTCAAATATTCGGCTGATTTTGGCCGAAGCCGAACCTTCGGTCAGACTCTAGTAGTAAGGAAGTACTTAGAAAAATAAGGCTGGTTCTATAGGCGAGGTGGAGTGGATGACGTTATAATATTTGTAGTGCTTTGTAGTGGGTCCATGCGATGCAGACGTACGTTAAGATTGGTCTAATTAAGGTTTTGTCAGTATGGAGTATTGTGTCTGCGTTTAGTCCTCGCCTATTTCCTGTCAGTGTCTTTATTATGTTAAGTTGAGATTTTGATTTATCTTTGATTATCTTTAAGTAAACTGGCGGTCTAGCGTCAGTCTTAAGGCCGCGTTTACACGATTTACTGGAACGATAGTTGGCAGGAGTGTCGCTGGTAGGGGTGAGAGAGTGAACTAGCATGCTAGTAATAATTTGAAGACAGTCCACTGTCAGGACAGTTCTCTAGTCGTACGTTGTAATCTTCGTGAAAGTATTGCATATTACAAGAAGGAATTAATATTGTAACTTATTTTTATATTATAATGCTGAATGACATGAAAAATAACAAAAGAAAGCGTCGAAAATGGTTAAGAGAGTGGATATAAAAAAGAAACGCTTGAAGTTGTTGAGAATTACAGAAATCAGTTAACACTAATTGTAATTCAGTTTGAAGAGCTGCTGTCATATATTCATATATGAAAAAGGAAACATGACACCGTTATGAGGCAATTTTTTAAATAATTGTTCTTATTATTTTATTCTTACAATTTCGCAGACTTTTATTCAGATCTGAAGATTCTCTGAATACCTCTGCTTCACTCCACTTCCTCGATTTGTTAGTTGTCGTCATCTTGTTTGTTGAGATCACACGCAATTAGTCATGAACCGAGTCCACTATCGCCAATCAATTGCCTGTCTTGAACCTGTTGATACGAGGAGAGTGACTATCAAGCGCTGCGCGCGCACCCAGGACAGTACACTCGTTCCAGCCAACTAGCGTCGTATAAACGCCGCCCAAGTATTTTACTGTTTCAGTGAGTTTGATATGTTTTCCATATAACGTGATGTTGAGGTCATGTTGTGTAAATCGTCTTGTGGTTCGTCCAAAAATTATTGCTTGTATCTTTTGTGGATTGATCGCCTTTCTCCATTTATTGCACCAGTCTGTGATGTTGTATAGATGTTTTTGTAGTGCTTGGGTGGACTGTTGAAGGTTGTTGTGTCATCAGCGTATTGAAGGAAGTAAATAGGCGGGAGTAGTTGAGGAACATCGGTTGTATATAACAAGAAGAGGATGGCTGGACGGTTATTGAGGAAGGATGCAATGAGGCGGACGTAGAATACCGGTAGCGCGTATGCGTATATCTATAGTTTGAATAGGAGTTCGGCATGCCGTCAAAAGATTGAGATTGCTGGTTTTTTTTATTTACATTGACTTGTCACTAGGTGTGTCAGTTGGAAAGCTAGTCGTTCAAGCAATAGTTTGGTCGGACGTCGGCTTGAGCAGGTGGTAGCGGAAGGAATTGTAGACGCTGGAGGATGCGGCGGGTTAGAATTGTTTCAGAGACTTTACTGAACACAGATGTGAGGCTGATAGGACAGTACTGCAGGCGAATGACGGGATACTTGTTTGAAAAAGAGCCATGGCCGAATTCCTTCCCGCTGCTTGCCCCCGGTCCTTTCCCGCCTCTAATGATCTCGACGTCGACGAGGTGCAAAGCCATAAGAAGAATAAGATAGATAAAAGACACGGTACGAGGAAGGTTCGGGTTTAGGTTTGCGGAACAATTGATTTTATACGATTTTCCTTTTTCGGTATAGAAGCATGTATATAGGATGGCGTTATAGAAGAGAATTGTAGGAAGGAAGGAGGGCATTCTTTTAGGGGGCGGTAGATGCTGGCGTCGTGGCAAGGAGCAGAATTACGTTTCTTTTTTAGTACTTGTCGAATGCCATCTGTCGTTATTGGTGAATTTAAGTTATGTCTGGGAATGGTCTCGTAATACCGAATTTCGGGGGCTGAGAGTGGCCAATTCTGTCAATTTCGGGGGCTAATGGTAGTCTATTGATTTCTTTTGGTTTGTTTATACCACCGCACATCTTGTAGTTGAAATTTGGTTTGTAGTGGGCAGGAGAATATTATTTCAAGGTGGGTAGAGAGGTTATTATGAATAATGTGATAGGAAATAGCAATTTTTGTTCCAGTTAGTCTATTGAAAGCGTTCCAGTACTGTCCAGAATTAGTGGTGATAGTAGAGTTGTTCGCCCGTTGCATCATTTGTTGTTGTTGCTGTTGTTGTTGAGAGATGCTTGCGTACTTGTCGCTGCACTTTTCTGTGTTGGATGAGTGTATACCAGTCATGCGTGGCAAGAAACGTTCTATAGAGGCGGCGGGACTGTGTGTGAATGTAGAGCCTGTTTTTGGGGATTTTGTGGGGATTTATGAAGCGATAGCGGATTTCAGTGTGTCGTGGAGGAAGTCTGCGGTTCTGGTCACATCGTCGGCATGTAGAAAGTTAGGATGAAAATTTTTCAAAAAGTTGAAAGTATTAACGTATGTTGTCGATATTTAGTCGTGTTGGTTTTATTGTAGCGTTGAATTTGGCGAGCTTGCGCAATGGGTGGAATTGTTTCCTAGGTTGTTGTGCGTGATATGCTATTCTTATGAGAATTAGTAGATGGTCGCGACCCTTTGAATTGAGGACTATGACACTGGTGCCCCTAAGGAGGGAGGGGGTCTGACCCCGGCAGCGTGGAGATAGCGTGCTTATTTCGCGTTGCAGGGGTCGCCGGTTCGAGTCCGGCCTTGGGCATGGGTGATTTTAATTAAATGTTGTGTTCGTCTTGTGTCGTCCTTACAGAAGAGGTGTCATATTCACACTGGTATGAAATGTATACATTGTAAGAGAAACAAACACATTAAGCTGCTTGTATGGCTAACATGGCCAAATGTCATTTATCAACAAAAGAAAAAGGAGGAAGGGAGGATGTTATGATAATGTAGGGAGTCGTATTAGAATTTGGTCGTGTCTGTCCTGTTATGTCTATGCTCTGTCCGCGCGAGGCGTCGAGACTGTCGTGAAGGAATATCTTTTCATAGGCTGTACGAGAGTGAACATTCAGATCTACCATTATTATATAGTTGATAAATGTGACTATATATTGCAGAAAGTTGAAGAGGCGGATTCATAGGGGCGAATGTAGACAGTGGCAACGAATACTGTGAGGTATACGAAGTAAGTAGTTATTTTATACCGTTTCTAAGCACGATTCAAGGTCATCCTGAACCGCAGCCCCACCAGAAAGGACCGCAGTTCCACCAGAAAGGGCTGCCACCCCGTGACGAATGGAGAAGGCCTTTCTAATTATCTCCGGGGATGCCCGCGGTCTCATTCGACCCGTTAGTCCAATTACATGTATCAATGTGAACACAGCCTCCAAATAATTAATGGAACCCGCTCGCTCGGGCGTTGGTTTCCAATTTTATTTCACCCCACACCTGAACTCTTAGCTGTACAAAAAACGTTGACCTAAAATAGTTCGTATTTAAAAACAAGGCCTACCATTCTTCATTTTTTTTTTTTTTTTTTTTTTTTTTGAGAGGTTTGTCAATGGCTTATTCTCGAAGCTTCTCCGTTCGAATGTATATAAAGGAAGCGTCCTCAACAGCAACTTCCACGGAGATATTTCTTCACAAAGCTTTGATGATATGCTTTAGTTCGATGACGTGGAGAGACGTCAACGATGGGAATACTTGAATCAACAACGTATTTATATTTTGATACATTGCCGGGTTCACTTACTGAAATCTATAATATAAAAATGAATCGCAAAATGTGTTGGTAAGCGCATAACTCAACAACGCCTGGACCAATTCCGCTAATTCTTTTTTTTATATTTTCGTTACGGCACCGGGGAAGGTTCTTATGGAGAGATAAAACGTAAAAATTAGAAGGAAAATAGTAAAAACCACACTTTTCTTTTCCGTCAACCAAAACAAAACAAAGGCGCGTTAGGATTATCTTTGGCATGACTTCATAGGCTCCATGGATATTAATGTATGTCTGCGTGTGATCAGCAAAAATAATATCACTGACGTACGTGTTATCATTATTTCCTCTCTGCGTGGCATTTTCTTGGATGCTTTTAAATTTTCGCTTCTCTCGAAAACGAATTGTGTGTTTATTTGTTCAGTGTGTTTATATGTAGACCCATGCCGCCTACCACGAAAGTTTCGACTATGAAAATAGAATGCATCAGTTTAGAAGGAAGCAATACTAAGAATACCTAAAAAGCAAAATCGATTACTGGTATTTCAGTTGAGAAGCGATATGCATTATCGTCTGACGATCGATCCACACTTATCCTTTTATTTTAAGAATGCAATGTTCTGGTAAGCCTTGTGGTGATGGGTTCCATTCGTTTTAAATTATGTTCAGGTAGAATTCACGATGATTGAATTGGCTGCAAGTAAAAATACTTTCTTACTTTTAAAATCTATATAAACAAAAATGAATCACCAAATGTGTTGCTATGCGCAAAAGTCGAGAACGGCTCGACCAATTCGGCTAATTTTTTTCATATTATTGTTAATTCACAATGAAGGTTTTTATGGAGAGAAAAAATGTAAAAATTGCGAGGAAAATATTAAAATTCAATACTTTTCTTTTCCATACAAACCAGTCAATCAAAACAAAACACAGGCACATTAGGATTATCTCTGGTATGCCTTTAAGTTGATTAGACTGTATGGATGGGTATTAGTCTATGCCTGCCCAAAATAAAGTTCAAAGGAAAAAAAGGGTTTGAGTGCCATCAACGAAAATAATATTACTGCCAGTCAATCATAACAAAACAAAGGCGCTTTATGATTATCTTTGAAATTACAAAATGATCGATCTGAAGAAATGTTTTTAAAACAATTCATTGGCATTGGTAATGACAAAATCTCTGTAGACGTTTTGACTGCCTGCATTACATTTCCTGTCAATTTTTTGGTCGAACGAACGAGCTATATTATAGAGACAAAAACACGGATGTAAATGAAATTGCCGGTGAATTAAGAACATACAAATCAGTTGATTGTGCAACTAACCAAGATGATGTCGTCAACTATCCACCAGAATTTTTGAACTCAGTGGATTTGCGAGGATTGCTGCCTCATAATCTTCAATTAAAAGTAGGATCGGTGGTCATAATATTGCGAAATATCAACCAACTGCGTCTTTTTAATGGCAAAACGGCTAGCAGTGAAAAAATTACTGAACAATGAGATCGAAGCAACCATTCCAAGGGGAAAATATGAGGGAGAAGATGTGTTGAAACCTCGCATCCCAATGACCAACTGACGTACCATTTGAATTTAAACGACTACAATTTCCAATGCTGCTTGCTTTCGCTATGACCATAAATAAATGCCAGGGTCAGTCGTTGAGTGTTTGCGGCGTTAATCTTGAAAACCCATGCTTCTCTCATGGACAGTTGTATGTTGCCTGCTCCCGCGTTGGAAAACCGTCAGTTTTATTTGTTTACGCGCCAGGTAACCAAACAAAAAATATCGTGTACCACAAAGCATTACAATAAAAATATCATCACATTATTACTAACGTCATGCAGTGTACGAAATAGAAAACATATTTTTGTAAGTAATCGTTGTTAATTATTGAGACATTAAATCAATAAATAAAGTGATCACTCTGTAATACGTTCTATTTATTTTTTCTATTGGACTACGATAGTACAATAACATTTGACAGAAAGAAATCTGTCGGGGCAGCTAGTTTTATATAAATAAAGGACTAATATTGTTGTGGTTTCCAGAGTAGGGGCCCAGTACTAACATAACTATGATTTTTCTAGCCTTGGAGCTGGTGTAGGAAAGGCTGTGTTAATCATGTCACAAATATTTTCGAGTGAGCTTTTGTCCAAGGACTGAGTCTGTAGGGTTGAGAAATAGGCTTCAAAAAATTACAGGCTGATTGGTTTTACATCAGTGGATGGTATATTGATGGAGATATTGACGTGTAATCACTTCAAAATGTCAGCAGGGAAAGAAATCGGTAACTTTGCTATAGTTTAGAAGGTCTTAATTAATCGAGGGTATACTTGCATAATTGATAAAACCCCTTCAGTGCCTCTTTGAGTTTAAGAAGTGGCTGCGTTGTCGCTCTATTTCATTGCATCTAATTTAATACATCCTTTAAAATACACGGAATGTAGCTGAAACCCGGGATCTATCACTAATGCTTTTCATTATTATATTGGTTCATAACGAATCCAACATGATGCGCAAAACTGATTATGTTTCCCGTCTCCTCATCGGTGAATGAATTTTTGATGTCTGCCTGCTTCAATGAACGGAATTTATGGTTTTCCCTACCTTCGTCGGTGATTGAATTTTTAACGTCTGTCGGTTTCAGTGAAAGGATTTCACGCATTGATGGGTTTCTGAGGCTACGAATTTTGAAAGGAATAAGGTATGTGTGGTAATGCTTTACTCTATCGCAAGTAATCACAATAATTTCATGAAATCAACACGAAACAGGTACAGATAGACATATTCCTCGACTATTATACCTTTCCAAATTGTTGAGTTAATGACGTTTTTCCATTTAGGCCGTTAACGTATTTTAAATGAAAAATTTATGCTTTTCAAACGTCTATAACTTTCAATTACAAAAAATCTAGCTGGTTCCATACTCTCTAGGTGTAAAGCCTAAAATTTTAAATTTCCTTTTGATAATACATAATGTTGACGAGTTGGAACGGTTTTTTCAATAATATCACAAATATTTTTCACGTTGGCTCTTGTCCATCTGGAAGGCTGGCAAGCAGGCTTGAAAAAATGACAGAAATTGATTCGACATCAGTGGAAGGGAAATTGATGAAATGATTGATATGTAATCACACCATAAAATGTTTATAAGGAAAAAAGTGGAACGCTAGCAAACAGACACCGAAATATTTCTGCATGCTTTCGACACTCGCAAACAAGGTCTGGAATGCCTAAATATTTCTGACCACTAATGCATTTCGATAATAGCAAACACATACCGAAATATTTCTGAAACACTTATTAGCTGGGTAAACAGTTGACGCATTTTCGCAACCGAGCGCATGTTGGGACACCCCGCCATCGATCGGAAACCGGGTACTATGCACCCTCTGCCAGCTGACAACAGTTATACACGTCACCGCAGCAGGCGAGCGCCCGTGTCGCAACAGGGCCTCGGCGGCTGAGCAAGTCCACAGATGCGCAAACACGCCCGGGGCGTGGAAATCCCCCGCTAGTATTTTCTCGCGTGGGGGAGTGGAATGTCTGCACACAAAGAAATTAAGCGCTCGGGAGATGCTGACATCTAGCGGTAACCTCGCCCTCTGAGCAGTGAGCTGCTGCCATCTCGCAACAATTATGCGGCAGGCGAGCGCGCATGTCACAACAGATGCATCAACGGCTCACACCTGTACAAACGAGTCTACAGAAATAGCCCTAGCCTCAGGCGGCGGAATTCCCTTTCTCTCTCGTGTCGAAGAGGAATATCTTTGGATGGCGCATGCGCAGACTGAGGTTTCCGTGGATCTGAACGGCATGTGGTACCACCTCGCGGTGTGATATCATACGACCTTGCCCGCCATTGGTCCATACGAATTTCCTGCCATGCAAAGAACTTAAAACTGTGACGTCATGAGGACGAGTGGAATCTCCTTGGCTTGTTCAAAGAGATTTTTTTCCCAGTTCTCATATTGTTCCTCTACTAGCTTTTTATAAAGGTCATTGAATAAAAACACCATTGTTAGAAACGTGACTTTGTTAAAAAAATATTGTACAATTTCATTAAATTTTTCGGATGAAATCATTTTTATGTATCCAAGTATCATGTGATTTATCAGAACCTAGCCACTTCAGCAAGATCATATTTTTTTCTTCTCTTTACCACTCGTTCAACCAAAAATGTACTTAAAAGTTTTGTTAGTTGTAATTCTTGGTGGTAAAATATGCCTGCAATATCTTTACCTTGTTAGTCTTTAAGTAAATAAGTTACCTACAGGATTTGTTGATTTCACTTTGGTCCAGTTAACTAATTTGTCATGTAAGCTTTCTCAAACTGTTCTTTAAACCTACCGATCCTAATATGGTCACCAACTTTGAATTTTGGTGAAGTAGTAAGTTTAATATGACTGTACGCTGTTGAAAGTTAGGAGTTGTTTTTAACGTTACGAGTTTGCATCGTGATGGTCGTGTGAAGCAAGACACAAGTTTGGACTTTGAAGAAAATAACGCAACTGGAAAAAGTTAAGACTGTAGTTCTGTGTTTTCAAACAAACAGGAACCGCAACACAGAAAAAAAGGCGATTCTGACCACAGTCACCTCCGAAATGCCAAAGGGTTCCTCAATGCAGTAGCGTACCTGTACGAGAAGATGAATTTAGACTTCAAGAAAAACAGAACAACCGTGATCCACAAGTGTGCAAGATTGAAGTAGTCTTATTATGAACATGATCGTCCCTCATTACTATTAAAACGTGAAGAAATTGTTTCAACTGCACCTCTAGTTGTAATTGACAACAGAATGATGCAGTTAGGACTGGACCTGTAGATATATGTATGGACTTTGATAGCAGTGAAAATTTCCCTGCCAACACGTCTGCATACTGCCTGATTTTATTATTATTATTTTAAATTTTAATTGCCACTGGAGCTAATGCTCCAGTGGCAATTGCCCTAGTCATCTAATTACCTCTTTTTACATTACTTTTTTAAAATTTTCTTTTATAATTGAAGTGTTAAATTCCTCCAGCATTTACTTTTCCGATTTACAAATTTTAATTTTGAATTGTTTAAGCATTTTTGATAAATTATTCAGCACTTCATTTGGTAATTTGTTCCTACTCCTGACACTTTTACCAACAAAAGAAAATGTTATACACTATTCCTAATTCTTTGACCAATATCCCTCCAAGCCCCATGTCTTGTACATTCCCAGTACTCTCTTCACCCTCCTCCTTTTCTTCAATAACTCCCAATCCAGCTCATCAACATGGTGTTTATCATTTCCAGGATGTATTTGTTGATGATAGTCACGTATTTAATCACGTCTAACAATCAAAACGTTGTCACAGCTGCATTTCTCATCACTAAGTGTAAACTTTGGCTGAGATTGTATAGAAAAGCATAAACTTTGGTAGGGATGTATCTGTGGTCATAACGAAAAGTATTATTTTTCTAATATTTAACTTCACTAAAAAAAATCGCATTTTTTTATGCTGATATGGAGTATTTCATGATAACCGTGGTGCCACAAATTTATATCAATTTATAACAGTTAACACAGCTGAAATTATCATCACTAGGTTTAAACATTTGCTGAGATTTTATGTTAAATGTGTATGTGGGATAATATAGCTAAGCATAAACTTTGGTAAGGATATATCTGTGGACATAACGAAAAATATTATTTCCATAATAAAAAGAAATCTTATTTTTATATTCGGATACGGAGGATTGCTTGCAAGATCGTGCAATAGAATACATATCTGTAACTGTAATTGGGAGGAAACTGACATAAAACAGGACAGCACGCAGACATCCCAGCTTATTACCATGCCAGCCATCTTCCTGGACGCACAGGGATTCATACGAAGGGTGGTGTCTTCATTTTCAAACAAGTAGCTTTATCTGTAATAAGATCTGACAATATTATCTCTAAATATTGTATAAGAGTATCGTCACCAAAACGTGGAGGTGACGAGCCATCAGTTACCTGGCCGACACAAAATTACCATGGAATACCTTAGAACCATGATGATGTAAACTTCAGTAAAATATTCCACATGCAATCACAAATGAAGACGATGAAATTATGAGGCAAGAGAGTACTGCATCACTTTTTCGTCTCCATGATTGGTGCCGGTAGTTGTGCTGAACTCGCTGTAGACATGGACATGTGTATCTTCTTCTCTCTTTGTGCATGTAAGCGTAAGTATGATGATACCAGACTTTAACTCGTCTGTCTGATGATTTTTGTAACGAGAGTTCTGTCCAGTTAATCAGTGGTAACGACAATTCTGCCCCACTTCATCGTTTCCATTATGCTTGCTATTGTTAATGTCGAACTCGCTGTATGCATGTAAGTGTGTGTGTGTACGTCTCTCTCTGGATATGAATGCGTAAATATGGTTAGACCTTCCTTTAACTCGTTTGTCTGGATGCAGGATGTGCAGTTCATTTCCTCCACTAATGTGTGTGTGTGTGTCTTCTTTCTCTGTGTGAGTTCTATCTTGGTGCTGGTTGTTGTGTCGAGCTCGATGTAGGCATGGAAATGTGCGTGTGTGCGTGATTCCTCTGTGGATTTGAGTCTAAAATATAGGATATAGAATTTTACTCACCATCAATGTGTGCTTCTAACCATTGTTTCAGGCTTAGGCACTCTCCCATTCCACTGTGCTGTTTACTGCTGTTTGTGTTGGCATACGAACTGTGTTTCTCACGTTTTTCACTATATGCACATCGCTATAGAAATCATTTAATGGAGAGGGTTCTGAATGGGGTGTGCCAGAGAAGCGAAGTACTTGGGTACAAATACACAGTCAGACCATTGCTTGCCTATAGTGGAGTAGTATGGAGTACACATTTTTTGTACATCAAATGCAGGGTGCAAAGGAGGGTAGCTAGATTTATTAGTGGAAAAAATTCAACAAGTGACATATTAAAGGAACTGGACTGTATGTGACTGGAAGGTATGAAGAGTGTTGGGGAGGTTGTATATTGCGTATAATGATGTTAGAAGGGATATTGGTAGAATAATTCTGAATGGTGTATGGAGCCTAAGTTGACCATGACCACAATCTGGCACTAGACTTTAGGTGTTGAGGCCTGAGTGGATTAAATATTCAAACACTTTCATATACGAATGACCTAACAATTTACGACAGTTCAAGTATGGAAGCAATCTACGGCGTAATAGAACTAGTGTCTGCACCTATGGTGACGTTTTGCATACTTGTCAATGTGTGGAGATCTTCTATGAAAAATGTGGGTAATGATGTCTGTTTGATGACCATGAAACTATCAGCTAGCTATGAGCATTATGGTAACTTTATCGTGTGAGCTGTGTTTTTTCCATACCTTTGTCTGTGAATGAAATTAGTTGCTTGTCGCGGCTATCTTAACTTCTCAGTCTACCGTGTATTATTACTGGCACATTGCTGTCGTTACACATGACAAATTTCAACGACCATCCAAAATTCTAGTATTTCCAGCATATCAGGCTTTTTCTCGGGCTTCGTGCCTCATCGATGCCATCATCATTAGACATGAAAAACGATGTAGGGCAAGGAACAGTGAGTAATTCAGCCATGGACTTTTGAAGGTCTCTTTCCCCGCATTTGTCTGGAGTGATTTCAGGAATCCAGGCACTCTTCCATTTCACTGTTCTGTTTACAGTTTGCTGCCGTTTGTTTTGGGGTACGAACTGTTTTTCTCACGTTGTTCACTGTATGTCCTTAGGGGGAAAATCGTGATGAATGGATGCATCAGAGAAGCGAAGAACTTGTGTTACAAACCAACAGTCAGACCATTGCTTTTATATAATGGTGTAATATGGAGTCCACAGTTTTTGGACTTGAAATGCAGTGTGCACGGGAAGGCAGCTAGAGTGTAAATATAGTGATACCTTTCTTTCACTCGTCTGTCCACATGTAGGACGTGTAGTTCATTTCCACCAGTAATGTGTGTGTGTGTTTTGGGACGTATGCAGCTGTGAGTGACATTCCAAAGTACGGCATTGCAGCCTGTGTTAAAAAAGGCTCTTGAATCTACTCATGGCTTTGTGGTACTAGGGGGCACATGTTGCTGGATGGCTTGTTGTTATGTGAATGATATGAGATGATGCTGATGTGAACAGTTTCGTACTTTTGCACATGCTACTAGATGGCAAAGATGGCTGAGGTGTGTAAGAGGCGAGGCGATGCTAATGTGAACAGTTTGGTACCTGGGGTGGCTGTTACTGATGGATTTTTTCTGGTTCCCGGGTTAATATGGAGTCCACAGTTTTTGGAATTGAAATGCTGTGTGCACGGGGAGGCAGCTAGAGTGTAAAAATGGCGATACCTTTCTTTCACTCGTCTGTCTGCGTAGTTCATTTCCACCACTAATGTGTGTGTGCGTGTTTTGTGACGTATCCAGCTGTGAGTGAGCATCCAAAGTACAGCATTGCAGCCTGTGTTAAGAAAGGCTCTTGAATCTACTTAAGCTTTTGTGTTACTAGGGGCACATGTTACTGGATGGCGTGTTGTTATGTGGGTGATATGAGATGATGCTGATGAGAACAGTTTCGTACTTGGACACATGCTACTAAATGGCAAAGATGGCTGTGGCGTGTGAGAGGTGAGGCGATGCTAGTGTGAATAGTTTGGTACCTAGGGTAGCTGTTATTCTGGTTCCAGGGTTAATGAAACTATAGAAAAAGTGTTTACATCTCCTCATCAGGTATTGTTCTCACTGTTTGCTGTATATTCTTTACAATTAACACTCCTGTTTCACCTACACTGCCATACCTACATCCAATTGGCTTATACCTCCCCAAATCCTTCTTAAAACTTATCCTTTAATAAGTGCGGGTCTGTTTTTTTTTATGCACAGTGCAATATGTTCAGCTCAGAGACGATCGTGATATTAAAATTTTTCATCTGACTGGCTGACTGTTTGATCCCCTCAATCCAGTATGAAAGCTCGTTTAGGTCACATAGGACCACATTAGGCCTTCGTTTGTCTTTAATCTCTGCTTTTGAAAGTGTACACAACCATATCACAACTAGAGTTATTATCCTTAGAAGAGACCTACAGTTAACGTGGAATCCGGGCCACAGAAGTGGTCTGGCGTACTTCACATTACACAGCAATCTGTGCCAGAGGTGAAGGTCGGTTAAGGGCTTATGAAAATCACCACCTAGTCAGGGATTCGAACCGAGGACCTTTCTATCTCCGGTCAGACGCCTTAACCACTGAGCCACAGTCGATATGCTGAGATTTGATGTTTATATGAATTCTTTCTTCCCTCATGCCATTCGAGTTTGAGATACCCCCATTAGTTCCACGTCTATGTTATTCACAGTAATGGGTAAGGCGGAGAATTTATGCTACCCATATAAAAACATTTCGCATCTCATAAACATTAGGAACGTTTAAAGGTATACCTCCTTTGGCATGGAATTTCATAACATGTAAGGCAATAAATGGATATTAAGTGAAGAATTAGGTATAAAGGGGGGGTAGTATGTGAATGCAAGAGAGGCCTATGACACACATGAAATGAAACCATAAGTATTGAATGATGTATTATCGTGCAATAAAATGTATTTCAAGTTTCAATAAATCTTATCATTTATCAATAAATTGTTTTTTATTTAACGAAACTCCTACCCCACAATTTTGTATATTCCTTGAGCAAGATGAAGTAGTATTGTATCCTTATTGCGAGTATGAAATGTTACAAATGGAAAGAGAGCATAGTTTATAACTGACATAAGAGGTGCGTAAGAGCATGATCATCAAGGGTAATAAGACAATTGGTGTGAAAAAAAATGGTAGCTAGATACATACAAAGAAATGACCTTACAAAATGTGTATGAGATATAAGGCAGAGAGAAGTGATGGGGGAGGGACTGTTTTTCCAGTAAGGACTTGGTTTTGAGCCAAAAATCTATTTGCAGAAGGCAACAATAATTATTGTCCAAAAATATGAAAAAATAATTTTAGAAGTTTATTTATGGTAATTAACAATTAATGAATTAAAATAGTTCAATATATCAATAACATATGCCAAATTCTAGGAAGAAATTTAATAACGAATGTTAACAGCGAGCAAGATTTATACTCAGTCAGAGACGGTAAATTGTGTTGTGGAAAGTAGTCGAGTGCACATTTCAAGAATAGGAATAACACTTAATGGAATCCTTTGTTCGCCCGAGGGTGTGTCGTGTCAGAAATACTCAGACTGAGTGTCCTGCTGTCGCGTCATAGGTTAGCAGTACACCCAGAAATAGCTGTGCAAATTTAGGGCAGCTGCGCCGGACAGGCTCAGCGATCGACTGTAGCACCCCAGTTAGTGATGCCTCTGGTGGCGGAAAAGTGAATTATGCGCTCCCCAACACCTGCCCTGTGACGTCACATAACGGTACATGACCCAGCTAATACAGGCTCTACCTACTAATTGTGTGCTGTTATATACCTGTTTCTCCCTCACTACCTGTGGTGAAGCTTGAGCCCGTTGTCCTCGTTTATGCTATTCAGGCGTTTGGCCATCTACGATGCCTCCTTTTCCTTTCTTGGTTACCACTGATGTATTCACAATATTAGGCTAATTTTTTTCGAAATTAATATCTTGGCTGGTCACCGGTGCATACCGCACAATGGCTGGCTTATCCTTGTTACTAGAGTTATAATGACGAATGTGTTGTTATAGTCTGTTCTCTACAGTTCGTCCCATAGTTCCAATGCAAACTTGGTCACAGGTGTACCCCGGCGATTTGTGATAGAGATAGTTTGTCCTTTACCTTAAATAATAAGTTTACCTATCTTGATTTGCTATATATATATATATATATGTGTGTGTGTGTGTGTGTATATATATACTTACTAACTCTGTCGTAACAGCATTTATGTAGGTTAGAACTGCAACTTTTTGTTTCTCAACGGCGGATTGATTGGAGGTTGTGTTGCTCGAAGGACTGGCAGTCTCTGTGTCGTGGCTGTGTGCAAGGCCCGTTTGATGATACAGCTGTGGTATCCATTGGGCCTAAAGGTGTATTGTAGTGCTTTAAAACCCGTAAGTAACACACTTTCGCCACTAGAGTGCACAGGGTCATGAGGGAAACTCGCATAGTGAATGGTGCTACGCGGCATGTGATTATGTGCTCGTATGTGTAGGCTTCCTGTAACGTAGGTGTGCCAGTTTTCCGCCGTCGTGTTTTTGTTACTGTCGCTTCTACTAATAACAGCAGTCCTTGTTCCATAGTAAATTTGATCTTAGGATTTGCTTCATTCATCTAGTCAAGGATATAAACTCATCGAAGGACTCCGTCCACGGGGTCACGTAACGAATGTCTCTTCGACGTAACGCTGGTCTGAGGGGTTGCTTGTCCAATATATTGCTCCAGGATTCGTTTTAACAAGTCGGTAAAAAATCTCTGGAAAAAAATGAATCAAGTAATAACTAAGGATTAAACCTCACTACAACTGATCCAGCAACGTGATTAATATGGGTATCGAGTTGATCAGTATGATTCTGTATCTGTACTTGGAGTGTCTACATTTTGGTAATCGATACATTAGCCATAGATCGACTTTTTTATATTCGCTTACTATGTTGCACAAACCACAATACAGACTACTGCAATTTCTGTGCACACTAATGCGCTCTCTGTAGAAGCAGGAAAACATATAAGCCAAATTTATGATTGAAGGGGGACACTTTATCTACAGTTGCGAAAGAAATTCAGAACATCTTAATGGAATGGCTAAGAAAAAAAGTGAACGGCTATCCTATTATAAACTGCAGTTATGGCCATAGTTAAATAACTATTGAACAATAATTCTATAAACACTACATGTAAAAAGCACCAAACTAAAGGTTTCCGGGCAGATAGAAATACAGTGCACCGATGTTTGCTTATACAAGAATTTTGCGGGCAGATCTTTCCTTGACTTTAACTTCCGCCAGAAGCCCCTCTCCTGAATGCTGATCTGATAGTAATTATTGAAGCTTTTAATGATGATTATTATTTAATCTCCTCGCGTTTTACACCTACGTTACTGAATACCAAAACGTGCGGAAGACTAATATTACATATTTCCGCTAAATCGTAAAAGTAAGTATTAGTGTAGTCGTGGATAAGAAGGTTCTTGCAATAGTAATGAGACAACTGACAAACTAGCCGTGATATTAGTTGAATAACGAGATGCTCATAAAATACACTTTAATCTGATTTCATAGTCACGCAAATAGTCAGCGGACTGATTTCACGTGAAACAATAGGTACGCTTGGTACCGTTTTACACTGAAGAGACAAAGAAACTGGTATAGGCATGCGTATATAAACACAGAGATATGTAAACACTCAGAGTACGGCACTGCGGTCGGAAACGCCTATATAAGACAACAGATGTCTGGTGCAGGCGTTACGTCGGTTACTGCTGCTACAATGGCAGGTTATCACGATTTAAGTTAGTTTGAATGTGTTGTTACAGTTGGCGCACGAGAGATGGGACACAGCATCACCGAGGTAGCGATGAGATTGGGATCCTTCGGTACTACCATTTCACGAGTACACCGTGAATATCGGGAATCCGGTAAAACATCAAATCTCCGACATCGCTGCGGCCGAAAAAGATCATGCAAGAAAGGGACCAACGATGACTGAAGATAATCGTTCAACGTGACAGAAGTGCGAATTTCAATGCTCGGCCATCATCTAGTGTCAGCGTGCGAACCATTCAATGAAACATCATCGATATGAACTTTCGGAGCCGAAGACCCACTCGTGTACCCTTGCTGAGTGCACGACACAAAGTTTTACGCCTCGTCTGGGCCCGTCAACACAGACATTGGACTGTTGATGATTGGAAACATGTTGAGTGGTCTGACGAGTCTCGTTTCCAATTGTATCGAGCGGATGGAAGAGTACTGGTATGTAGACAAACTCGTGAATTCATGGACCCTGCATGTCAGCAGGGGACTGTTCAAGCTGGTGGTGGCTCTGTAATGGTGTGGGGCGTGTGCAGTTGGAGTGACATGGGACCCCTGATACGACTCTGACAGGTGACACATTCGTACGCATCCTGGCTGATCACCTGCATTCATTCATGTTCATTGTGCATTACGACGGACTTGAGCAATTTCAGCAGGAGAATGCGACACCCCACGCGTCCAGAATTGCTACAGATTGGCTCCAGGAAAACTCCTCTAAGTTTTAAACACCTCCGTTGGCCTCCCCAGACATCAACATTATTAAGAATATCTCGGATGCCTTGCAATGTGCCGTTCAGAAGAGATCTCCACCCCCTCGTACTCTTACGGATTTATGGACAACCCTGCAGGATGCATGGTGTCAATTCCCTCGAGCACTACTTGAGACATTAGTCGAGTCCATGCCTCGTCGTGTTGCGGCACTTCTGCGTGCTCGCGGGGGCCTAAACGATATTAGCCAGGTGTACCAGTTTCTTTGGCTCTTCAGTTTATATTGGACCATGGCGAACGTATCGAAACTCTGGCTAAATGGCCGAACGAATCCCTTACGGGTTCCCGACCAACATGCAGTCTGCAGTTACTTTTTATGGGCAGAATACATAAAACTAATATTGAAATGATAAAAATCATTAGTTGAACAAGACAGAAAGTACACTTACATCCATTCAAAAATTTTAAGTTTCTTTGCTGAAAGAAAGGATATTGTATAAGGAAATTCAATACCGCTACACAAAGTGTGAAGTTTAATCTCAAATGACCTCGACGTCGACGCTCGATAATTAATGACTCATGTTTCAGAGAGCACCTTTTCATGATCTAAACAGTAAATGAACTTTACACTAATTCTGTACCAATCTTTGGCATGTTTACGTTTTGATAAAGGGTACTTTTACTGTGGATCGGTTGGCTAGATTATACGTGCTAGTAAAGAGGGTTCGTGAAAGAGACTTACAAAAGTAGACAGAGGATGGTAAATCACATTTTAAGACACGCGGGATTGGATAGTTAAGGGAGCAATAGAAGGTCAGAACTGTAGAAGAGACAAACATTAGAATATATGAAGCACATAATTGAATACGTCGGGGATACACTAAAATTAAGATGTTTGTGCAAGATAGGAGGTAGAGGATTGCATTAAACCCCTCACCCGACGTCAGATTTTGACAGAAACCCCCCTCCTTACTAATCGACCTCGCAACTTTTTGAGATCTTTATTTTGTTTTGGTCTCATGCTTCCAAGGGCGGTTATACCACCCTAAAATCGACTTTCACGACATTTGTAGACTTTTTTTTTAGCTCTACCATGCTACAAGAAATGCAGAACCTCACTTGAGATTTCCGTTGAGGCCCCCTCCCCCTTGGTGAGGTTTCGTGAGAAAAGTCTACGAAAGTCTTTCAACATACGACGCCAAAGCCGAGGGCGGTCGCTGACGAGAAGATGATGCCAGGCGTCTAATACAAAGGTGGGCTCTGTTGCGATAGCGGAGACTGTTAGAGGGTCAATCATATTCATGTGGCCATATTCTTGCAGAGATATTACCAGTTGGTTTGGGCTGCGAGACGCCCATATGTTACATGCTCGCCCTCGTCCTTGGCCCTGTGTTGAATGATTCGGTGAACGCATAACCATTTTGTTATAAAGCCAATTAGACATTGTAGATATCCACGTATGCCATCAGTCATTGCTCATGTAAATAAATGTGTAAATATGCAACTGTCGTTTACAGTAATTTAACCTCCATTTCTATATTAATGTCTGGACGTACTGAGACCTAAAACCTGTCAGGTGTTGCAGTAGGGACCTACGACGAATATTGATATCAGAACCATGGCCGACTTCTCCTCTCAACCCTTATCCACGGCTCCAGTAGAAGCTTCCCCTGTCCGCTTTTGTCGATAAGATGACAGAGTCACTCCCCCCCCCCCCCCCCTATTTCACCTCAGATCATTAACCGACGCTCCCTAAGAGGAAGACACTGACCTTTTGTTCTTCAGATATGTCGACAGAACGGAGGCTTAGGACACTATCGTCAACGTGCTTGCCTGAATAATCCAATCCTTGCCATGGGTATGGCAGATATACCTCCTTGTAACATACCGTTTGGAAATATTTGTGTTATTTTTTATCTAAAGATTGGATAAAAATTGTACTAAAAGGAAGTTCTTTTATTGTGAGATGTATTCGATACTTTAACATGCAATGTTTGCAAATTAACCTGTTGATGGTTGAAAGAGAAGTTTAACTACTTGAAAAGCTACAAAACCAGCAACGGCGGCGCAAACGTCAGCCTCGACGGGTGGCACGTCCCGGTAGTAGACTCAATCTAGAGACAGGCCTAATCTGCCACACAGGTCCTCCACGCAGTGATGGCAGTTCCTCTTGATCAAGTCGAATGGTTCACCGTTGTAAGCGTTCCGCCTGCACAGTTCCTTCAGTCTTGCGAGCGTCAAACGCACTCGACCAAGATAGAACCTCCCCTCCATTATCTTGCCCTGGCGGTGTTTGTGTAGGGACACTTTCCGAGCCTCGTATTTGATGATCTCGCCTGAAATGAGAGAAGAAGAAAGGGTTGCACAATGTTCTTACGTTCCAAGCGGTCTGTTTGTGACTTAAATCTAAATAAATAAAGAACTAGCATGCCAGACAATGTATTTGCATATTCCATGTTTCCAGTAACTCCTGTCCTTTGCTTTCCGGAAGGCTATAACTAGATGCTAGGTGGTTGAATACACGTTTTCTCTGGCGAATCATTTTCACTTCATAATTTTTTTAATATCCGATCTAAAAATTATAATTTTACTTAATAATTTAACATTAACTATCAATTTAAAAACAAATACATGTATGGTAAACACTTCGGGAAAATTACGGTATTTGTGCACGCCACGAACGTTTGCTGTAACATCTGCAATTCTGGAAATAGTCTGCCATCTTCGGATGTATCACCTTCGACTAATAGCTGTCTCAAAACAATTGTAAAAATCGTTCATAATTACTGCATTCTTCACCTCCAAGGAAGGTCGCTCCTTTTAGTTTTCCAGGTGGCGGCGGCAAGGTGACTGGCTGGACCCACGGAAGGGTAACAGAGACATTGATCGGCATGTCGGCGAGCGCCCTCTCAAGAGACCAGCCTGTGGTGACGGTGATCTACGTCGTCCAGTAGTTACGTTTTGAACTTCATTGTCGACCTTGATTCTTCGGCTACTGAAAAGTGCTTCGAATCCACTTTCGCGGTCATCATTACATATCTGCCGTCTCTCTCGGCAGTAGCGCACTACATGTCCCTCTCGCCCACAGTGAAAACATACTGGCTAGTTGTCCCGCGTTTTCCGGACGTCGGTTTTCGTGGGAACGTTTGCAGAATCCTCGCGTTGCGTCGTAGTGGCGTAAATTCTCTTTGGCCTCGGCTGTTTAACAGTTTTTTGGAGGGCCGCACGGTGTATTTCGTAGATTCTAGCAGTCACGAGGATCTACCCGGCGTCTCCACCAGAATAATGTCACGTAGTAAACCACAATCAGGGTCCTTGAGCGTAGCGGGGTCATTGATGAAAACACTTACTTTAAAGCAACCAAGCTTTATTAAACAATTCGTACAGTCAGGAGCACGGAGCGAACTCACCCCAGGTAGAAGGGAGTATCGCTTATATAGTAATGAATAACAGTCTAGAACATTAATACTAGTTACAACAAGAATATTCCAGAACAGTTTACACAAAGTTAAGAAATTAAAATTTTACGGGACTTGTTGGATTCGAACCCACGACCTTTAGTCACACAGTCTCTTAACGTAACCACTACACTACAACTGTCTAAACTTCTTGATAGACCTCTAATACCCAGCAATTTACCCAAGACTAAGAAAATGAGCCCGCCCAGCAAGAAACTCAAAGACGCTCAGAGGTAAAGTTCGGAGTTCTACAGTAAAAATAATCAGGAATATCACCATTTTATTAATATATTTTTCTCGGGCTTCCAGCCGTGTTAATATATCATATTTGCGCAAATATGATATATTAACACGGCTGGAAGGCCGAGAAAAATATATTAATATTCAACGCCGTGAAAAATTACGATCCTACATCACCATTTTAGTCATAATATTTATTAAAATAACCAAATCGATTGATTATAGAGAAGTGATAAAAATTTTTTCGTACTTTTGATAACCGTTGCGTATTTTTTTCCTCGAATAAACAGTTAACAATTCGCTAGCAAACGCAATTATATGGCGAATATGGAAAAGAATCGCTGAATTACGCACGAAAAACCAATAAGAGAGTTTGAATGGACTTAGTTATACTTTCTAGCGCTGCAGCGTTATAGAACTGTGTGTGACAAATACACACAAACGTTAGTGGTAAGTAGAAAGAGCATTTACGAAAGAACTCTGTTTGTAAACTAAGTCACGAAATATAAATAAACCAGAAAGTTAAATGGTGGACGGTCACTCAGTAAAGTAGCGTGTTTTAGCTTCACATTGTATCTTTAGTGGTGTCGATTTAGTTATTTTTATCTCTGAGTCTTTCCTTTTATAGACAGTAGAGGTTAGGTGCAGTTGATCGGTCGATCAGTAAAGTAGCGTGATTTAGTTTCACATTTTATCTTTAGTGGTGTGTGGATTTGCTTAGTGTTATCTCTGATTTTTTACTTGTTGTAAGAAGTACAGGTTATTAGCAGTTGAACGTCGCTTCGTCAGTAGCTTATTTTTGTTTTATGTCTAGTGGTGTTGAGATTTGATTAGTGTTCTCACTGAGTTTTTGCAGTTTATTCGAAGTACAGATTAGTTACAGTTTCTGTTCATTTTTTTTTCGATTTTAAAAAGCAGTATGTCTAGGGACTGTGATTGCTGTGTGCAGACGCGAGCTGTGGTGGCTGATCTGCGCGCACAGCTTGCCACTGTGTTAGCGAAAGTTACACAGCTGGATGCTGCCGTAGAAGGATGCAGTAGATGCAGTATTTGGGAACCTGATGTAGCCATGCCACTCACAGATTCACCTATGTCGAGCATTGTACATGCAACCCAGGCTGAAAAGCTGGAGGCTGTGCCTCGGTCACCTAACGGTGACTGGAATATGGCTGCCAGACTTCGAAGCCGCACACGGGAGCAATCGAACAGGCTTAAAGGCCAAGACGGTGAAATTCTTCGACTGTCCAACCGGTATGACGTATTGTCGGAGGCTGATAATTCCGAAGTCACAATAGAAGGGAATATGCGTCATCTCCAGGCAGAAGACTTCCTCATCGAATTTGCGACTCCACCGATTCCAGTCTACTGCGCATATGGTTGCTTTTGAATGAGTGCAGTGTTCGTTTTGTATTGACTTCACAATAGAGAGCCACATTACCACAACAAAGGCTGACACAATAGTCAGCAGGTTAAATGGTCAAAGGCACCGAAGGTCATAAAATATTTAGATCAGCAGATGGAGGGAGGTCAATTTTCAATAACGTACACTTCCAGTTTTTTTTTAATAGCTCCATTATTACGGAATATTGATTAATTGATTTAGTAATCAAATAGTGCAAGTGGAACATTACAAGATGCAATGAGGGTATGCTGAAGTCAAAATCCTCCAGAACTAATACATATTAGTTCCATGTTATTTTTCAATATTTTCATCGGCCTTCCAACTATGATCAAGTAACTATAATAATATGTTATATGAAGTTGTTTCTGTTAATTTCGGCAAATGACTGTCACTGTATTTGTAGGTGCTCGTAATTCGAAAATGGGCATATTTCGAGTACGGATGATCATATTCACAAATATTATTAGAGCTAATTCTACTGAACAAGTGTTCTTCACTTCCTCAGAGCAACTGGTATATAAACACTTCTTCGAAAGGTTTGTCAAATCGGTTAGTTCCTCCTTGCGTCTGAACTGAGCCAGCAGGAAGATTTTCTTCTTACGAAATGACCATGCATAATGTTAAAGAGATTAAATCCTATACACTCAACTGATTAAATACCCCTCCCGTGTGCACTAAAGAGCTTCACTACAGTACGCATACTTTCCAATTTTTTTTATCCTAATACGTTTTTAGAACTTAGCGAAGTTACTAGTTGGCACCAAACAAAGAATATTTTTTTGTGTGATGAGGTGGACCTGTGAGATATTTTTGAAGGCGGCCAATTGCCTTTTGGTTTAATAAAGTTGTCTTTAAATTTTTAATGGCATTCCTCCCGATAGCCATTCATCCACCTAAGCCGTTTCGTGTAATTATCCTGTGTACTGATGTATTTCCAAATGTTTTTTGCTCACCCAATTGAAAGACGACACAAGACATACAACAAAACCTACTTTAACACCCATGCCTCTGGGCGGAATCGCACCAGTGGCCGAGAGTCCCGGTAACGCTCAAGCCATCCCATTCGGACGGACAGGGGTTGAAATCTTCGAGCATCCATCCGTATTTCGATATTGCACGATTAATCGAAATCACTCCATGAGTGCTGGGATGAGTCTCTGGTATGGCCATGGCTAAATTCCTTCCCGAAATATGCCCCCAATCCCTTTTCCTCTACAATGATTACGACGTCGACCAGCCCTAAAACAACACAGAACTAGAGACATGTGCAGGGGCGGATCCAGGGGGGGGGGGGGCTAGGGGGCTCAAGCCCCCCCCAAACGTATCTAGGTCCACCCCTGACATTGTAGTTTTGAGACTTTCTTTTTTTTTTTTTTTTTTTTTTTTTTTTTAGCTCTACGGATTTGAGGCCCAAGGAGGCTATAAATACTACCTTTTTCCCGACTCAAGGCCCCCCAAAACCAAAATCCACTGAACGCAAGCCCTCTCAACCAAAATTCACTCAAGCCAAGCCCCCCCCAAACCAAAGTCCACTCAAGGCCCCCCCCCCCCAAAAACAAAATCCTGGATCCGCCCCTGGACATGTGTGAATAGCACTCTACCATATTCCGCCGTTGAATAAGATAAATCCAACAAGGAAAAGGTTCAAAACACACCACAGAGATGTAATTATTTTTATTTGAGAAATTACTTTTTTCTTCTAGCTTTACATCTAATTGAGGTCACTAGAGGTAAGGACTGGAAACAAGTGATGGAGAGGAATTCGGCCATGGCCTTTTGAAGGAAAAATCCCGACATTTGGGGAAACCATCTCAAACGCTTACCTGGATGGCTAGATGGGGATTCGAATCCACGACCTCCCGAAAGACCGATAACACATATCACCACGTTCTTTTTTTTATCTTCTTCATATCTTCGACGCCAATGTGAAATGAATCCTGGTAGTATTGGAAACTAGGATCGAGTAAGAATTTCAGCCACCGCTTTTTGAAGGAACTTTTCTGGAGTTCAGCTGGAGAGATTTACAAAAATCATGGAGGATCCCCTACGGTGTTTGAATTCGCATTCTCTCGAATGCCAGGCAACAGTGTTACCCATAACCCATCGGTCTTGGAAGGCAGGAAATAAAGCTTGACGGAAAATTTTATAGAAGTATCAGTGTTAGTTAGAAACAAAGAGAGAGATGAAAGTTTTCCTACTTCCATCTTCCAGATTTAAAATGTGGAACCGCTAATTCACATTGCAGACGGATTTATTTATTTACTGTTCTTCATTATTATTATTGCTACTAAAACTTTTGCTACTGCATTGAAGTTTAGCTTAACTTCTAAATATGGTATTTAGAAAACTAAATTAAGGTGTTAATATTCCGCACCATTTAACTTTCTGGAAATAGTTTATTTATATTTCTTGACTTAGAGTTCTTTCGTAAATGCTCTTTCTACTTAATATTAACGTTTGTGTGTATTTGTCACACACGGGTCTATAACGCTGCAGCGCTAGAAAGTGTAACTGAGTCCATTCAAACTCTCTTATTGGTTTTCCGTGCGTAATTTAGCGATTCTTTTCGGTATTCGCCAAATAATTGCGTTTGCTAGCGAATTGTTAACTGTTTATTCGGGGGGAGGGGGGGGAAATACGCAACGGTTATCAAAAGTACGAATAAAGTTTTATCATCTCTCTATAATCAATCGATTTGGTTATTTCAATAATTATTATGACTAAAATGGTGATATTCGTGATTATTTTTACTGTAGAACTCCGAACTTAGCCTCTTTGAGTTTCTTACTGTAAGGGCTCATTTTCTTAGTCTTGGGTAAATTGCTGGGTATGAGAGGTCTATTTTATCATGAATTTAGTGTATCACCTATGGGTTATGTTGTCCCATGCGGTATTCATGTCTAGCACCAAGCATAGTCGAAAGGCGAGTGGCTCTCGAAATCTGTCCTCGACTGCACATATAAAAAACAATTTAGGGGTGTAGAAGTAAAGAGTAGTTTGGTTTTTGTAATGTTAGTGTGGACAGTATTTTTCTCTTTGTTTTGAAGTATACATGTGCAAAGTTCCATCACAACCAGATAAAAAATGGAGCTTTGTGTAAAGACAATTTGCAAAAATTAATTTTGTAAGGGAGTGAGTGGTTGGGTTTTGTAAACAGAATATAGACATTAGATTTCTCTTTGTTTTTAAGTATACATGTGCAGTGTTCCATCGAAATCTGATAAAAACTGTTGGTATGTATGAAGAACATTGGAAATTAGGAAGAGTGGGGTTTGGCTTCTACAACCTAATTTAAACGCAATTGTTCTGTATGTTTTAAGTATATGTGTGCAAATTTCCTTCAGAATCCGATAGAAACTGTAGCTTTGTGTAGGTTAAGGGCGTGGATCGGGGGAGAGGTGATTGGCTTCTCTAAACCAAATGTCCAGAGTATTATTCTGTTTGTGGTTTTGTACAAAAATTAAGAGATGTAAAAAGTGAAGATAGGGTAGTTTTTGGATTTTTCGATCAGAAATATTCTCCATAAAAAAAAAAACAATTTTCTCCATAAAACAATACATACAACTGCCAACTTTCATAAAGATAAGTTAAATGGTATCAACTGTAGGTTTTTAAAAAGAAAATTGACAAAAATGAAGAGGGGGGAAACTGCGAGAGGAGTTCAGTTTTTACAAACCAGAAGTTGACATTTTTTCTCTTTGTTTTATAGTAAAAGTATTTTATGTTCTATCTAAACCATATAAAAAATTTGGGTCAGTATAAAAATTGAGCGGTTTAATGGGGCAAGGGGGTGATTTTTTGATTTTTTTTGTCAGAAACCTTCTCCTTGAAAAATTACATGTATATGCCAACTTTAATGGAGATCAGTTAAATGGTGTCGACTGTAACATTGTACGAAGAACATTGGCAAATATTATGGGGGTTGATAGGGTGAGAGGGGTTCGGTTTTTACAAACGAAAAGTTGACAGAATTTTTCTAGGTGACAGTAACAATGGTAGATTAAATATAAAACAGGATCGGATGTGTTAGAAGAAGTAAGTGAATTCTGTTACCTAGACAGTAAAATTACAACAATCTTTTTGTTTAAAACATTGATCTAGGACTCGGAATGAACTTTTTTAAAACTTAGCGCTTTTTGGCTGCAAAACACGGAATTTAGGAATACCAAAAAAAAAGATTAATTGAATTATTTTAAATGTGGTGCTGTATAAGGATGCTGAAAATTAAGTGGACAGATAAAGGACGAAATGAACGTGTTTTAGAGATGATGGATGAGGAAAGAAGTTTGTGGAAAAATCTTACTGAAAGAAGCGACGGGATGCTGGGTCATATTTTGATACTTGCGGGATTCGTTAATTTGTTAGTGGAGGAAACAGTCGAAGGTAAGAAAAGTAGAGGAAGACTCCGTAAGAATCGCGTAAACTATTGCTGATTAATACTACTCCGTCCATGCGCTTTCCTCAAGTCGACCCCATCCTGGATAACGTGTGGCAATTAATAATTAAAAACCTAATAACCAACCAAACCAACAAGGGCAATATTACAAGTGATATCCTAAACTGGTTACCTCAGACACTGAAAGAATTTTAAGTTAAAATGAAATGTAGGTGTGTATGGAAATTGCCTCCGAGGAAAGGGCGCATACGATCTAACAAACACACACACACACACACACATATATATACGGTATATATAATTGAAACAAATAAACTGCCACGAGGCACTGAAAATAAGATAGGATAGGGAAAAATAAATAGATACCCGTCACTTACCACAGATGAAGTCAGGAGGGCGAGACGAACACGTAAAAACACAAAAACATAAACAAATTGCACAATATTTCGACATGAGTTTTAATCATGTAGGAGGCGAGACATATGGCAGGGGGAAAGATTTGGTCACATTCCAATCCGCCACATGAATGAAGCACAGACGGAAATCGCGCGGTGGTGGTAGAATTGCCGAGTGGGGGGGATAAGCTTGACCAGTGATAAAAGTGAAACAAAATAATGTTTGTGTAGCATAATTCAAAAAGTTATAGTTTTATTTAGATTGGTTATAGATGAAAATAAAAGGAGATAGAAATATATGTATATAGATGAAATGTACATATATAAGTAACTGACTGTAAAATGAAAAATAGTAACTGACAGGTTTAACGTAGGTTTAGGCCAGGGGCGTGTCTGGTGTCAAGGATATGTTGGTAGGCTAGTTCCCATCTGCGGAGTTCTGAAGGAGTGGTGGTATTTGGAAAAACTCTAATAGATCTAACTTTGAAACAGGTGTTCAGTTTGTTTGAATTATGTGAGTTCGCATGAATTGCCGCTGGATGGTCTGGGTTGGAAGTATAAACTGGTTGCCTGTGGCCATTCATCCTGTAGGATAGTTGTTGAGTAGTGAAACCAATGTGAGAGGCAGTGCAATGGAGGCAGGTGAGTTGGTATATATGGTGAGTGGTAGCACATGTGGCATGTCCAATTATGGGGAAAGATTCGCTTGTGACAGGATTAGAGTAAGTAGTGGTGGCAGGGTGCATGCTGCAAGTTTTACAGCGGGGTCTGTTACACGGGAAAGATCCCTGTGGAGGTCTAGGAGAGTCGGCAGGTAAATACTTGTGGACCAAGATGTTGTACAGATTGGGCGGTCTGCTGAAGCAAGAGCGGGGAGCAGTAGGTAGGATTTTGGGAAGGAGGAGACGCATTTCAGGGAAGGACCGTAGGAAATCATGCCCACGGCGGAGTATCTGGTTGACAGATTCCAGGCCAGGAAAGAACTGGGTGACAAGTGTTGGTCCATGGTCAGTTTTAGGAGGTGCAGAACGAGGGTTGTTGGTGATGGCACGGGAAATTTGTTTTTCCACGAGATCAGGGGGTTTCGGCGTGAAACAAGGGCTTGGGATAGTTTTTGGGAGTAACTGGAGATTGATTCATTGGTAAGTGACGTGTATCTGTCTAGTTTTCCCTACCCTATCTTATATATATATATATATATAAATATATATATCAAATCTACAAATTTTGCTTGGTCATTTGAATTGTCGCATTTAATATCCCACAGAGACAGTATTGTGTACTGACCTATGATGTTGGTTTTTCCAAAGTCATCAGGGAAGTCGCAGAGCCAGACTGTGTCCTCGGGATCTTCGTCGAAGTGGACGAGCAGGCACCAGTGTTTGCACCCCTCTAAAAACCTGGAGAAACCAAAGGGCACCCCACGCATTCCTCCAGATGCTACTCCCGATGCTGCGAACACCATTAACAGTATGAGCCGTAAACAATTTTATAATTCAGCTTAAAAGAATTTGACGGGTGAAATGAAGAAAATTAAAAAAGAATGGAACAAAACTACCAGGAAGCAGTCAATGTAGTTACAAGAAAATTGAACGGAGTGTTTGTGTACACCTGATTTAACCTCATTTAAGGTGAAAGGTCATTGCTATTTCAGCAAATTATTCTACATACCTTCTTCCCAACAGGTTGAATGCTGATACTAAGACCTCGGCGTCGATGAGGCGTAAAGCCATGAAGAGAGAGAGAGAGAGAGAGAGAGAGAGAGAGATAGCGAAAATCCAACAAATTGTCGAAACTGTGTTGGTACTTCTTTCACATCGACAAAATTTTAGTGATTTCCTGAGTTATTTGGAAGAGTGAAAACAGCTGACTCTGAAATACTTTTTTTTCTTTTTTACGCCTCGTTGACGTCGAGGTCATTAGAGGCGGAATGGCATTGGGGACAAGAAACGGGAAGGAATTCGGCCATGCCCTTTTGAAGGAAGCATCCCCGCATCTGCCTGGAGTGATTTTGGGAAACCATGGAAAACCCGAATCTGGATACTCGGGACGGGGATTCGAACCGGCGTGCTCCCGAATGCGATGCCAGAACGTTAACAGTGGCCGTCCAGTGGACGCGTATTCTCGCGAAAAACCTTCGCGCGAATACACGCGGATACGCGCGAAGAGATCGCTCCAATCAAAACAAAGGTAATTCAATGTGACTCCGTCCACTGCGAGCGCTTGAGTCGCGCGAACTTACGCGAGGGCGACGAGATCCAAAATTGTTTGGATTTGTCAGCGCGAGCTGGTTGCTCTTGTTCAAGAAAGATCCCCTTTGTGGAATCAAAAATGATCTTAGTACCACCAGAGGAATGTACAAATGAAGATGTGGGAAGAAATTGCAACAAAAATTAATTTACCAGGTAATTAGTTCTATTATTTATTCATTTATTTAAACAAAATGCTATGTTACATATCTATTATTTTTACATAGTGTAGGCTTCATTTTTTTCTTGGAGTCATCAGTTTGTCTACTAGTTTGATGTAATAGGTAATTGATGCTTAAATAGAATCTTCCTGGCAACTGTAAAGGCGCCGACAGACTGAGCGCTAAAAATTACGGAAACAATACTAATCACACAACAATTACTGCAAATCGTCAGTGAACGTTTTAAGTGCAAATAGAAAATATAAACAAGCATTAAGCAGCATCTTTACCCAAATCAAACGCTTTCAAGAATTCAAAATCCCACTAAAAACATCATAGGTCTCATAATATTCTTGATTGCATTCTTTTAACCAATATTCTATACACTGTAATGCTTTTAATATTATTGTCATTCAGTTCATTGAAACCACTTTCATCCATTAAAACACATCATTCATGGAATAATCATATACATTTACAGTCAATCATTTTGTTTTTCTCTTAAACAAAAATTTAGTTATTTACGCGGATTGTAATTAGTGTCGAATAACGTTTGGTACGTAACAGCAATATAATATTTATATATTAAGTTTATGTTTTTATTATCATTTCTGATACAATTAGTTAGTCAACATTATGCATAATATTACGAAACAAACCATCGTCAATTTATAACGATTATTTGCGGCGTGGTTCAATTAATCTAGTTTAGCTTTGAGATTATTGTTTGAGCTAAAATTTTCAATAGTCCTTTTTACAAAAAAGAAAAACCACCAAAAGAGATGAATTTGATCAGAAGTTTTTGGAGATAGAGAAACAAAAGCTTTCATTTTTTGCACAAAGTTTAAAAGACACTAATGACAGTGATTACCAGTTCTTAGTAAATAGTATATGCGCCAAATCCCATCCAGCCGTATGTTGCAAGCTCGCGTGGACGTAATAAACGCTGTTACGAAACATACCATGCCACAGGGAGGTAATACCTCTGGATCAGAACATCATTATCCCACCCACCCATCACCGAGCTCAACAATTTTGATGCTTGAAATTATTAATTTTGCTATTGTACGTATTATTTTTCAACTATGTTACATTAACCTCTTCAGTCCCAAGGTATCATACATGATACCTCCAGGAATTATTTTTTTCTCGGGCCACTGCACAGCTGAACCTATTGTGGCCTATCGTATCATCTACAATATACATCGCGCTTCTCACAGCTCATATGTTCGATCTTCTGCTTTTGGCAGCCCTGATTGGAAACTTAGGATCCTGCAGCTGTACAACATGGCTCGTCAAAATAAAGGTAGAGACATATATTTTTTCCATGAAATAAAGTAACATGAAGCAGTAAAGTTGTGTGTATAATTTTCCTGCTTGACTCCCGAGGTATCATATATATACCATCTATAAAAAATTATTTTTTGTTTCAAAAATTTATGGTCATTCATTGTTAACTAGCATTAACAGAAAGTAAATAACACAATAGTAGTTCTCTTGCACATTTATTATGAGCTCGGGAATGAAGAGGTTATCTGCCAACTTGTGATTCAAATTGCAGTACAAAATAAATTATTCGTTCGCTTCCCTATAAATAAGAGTTGATAAATTTATTGTTTACTTACGTCAAAACTACGCTGTATCTCTGAAATTCCTTTTTATACAGGCTTCTATTATACAAAATATGTAATTAAAGGCATTGTCATTCATTCGAAAGTATTTAAAATAATGGGTCCCTTTATGGGATCAAAAAATTGTCTCAACATCATCAGAGGAATATTCAAATAATGGTGCGGTTATGGATATATATATATATATATATATATATACATATATATATATATATATATATAAAGAGTCGAAATGTAACTACCAGAAGATTATAGTATTTATTGATTTATTTTTAAAAAAACTACAAAATTATGAGTACATATACATGTACTAAACATATTACATAACATTAAAACCTTAATGTATAATGTGACTATTCTAATTATTTATCCATCTCTAATTGCGTTGATGCCTAATTGTTGACGTGTATTGAAGAACGTTTTGAAACGTTCTCTCACTTGTATTGAATTAGCTGAGCTTCGATTTTCACCTCTGTTGGTGAACCTAGCAACTCTTTGTGGCGGCGACCTTTGAACCATTTGGAGTGAACCTTCTTTGTTTATTATTATATTGTGTAACAAACAAATACACTTCATAATTTCTTCTGCTCTCGCCGGCAGTACCTCAATGGCCTTTAGCAGAATTCTCCATTCCTGGGAGATTATGCCAAAAGTACACTCAACTACTTGTCTTACATGTGACAAACGTTTATTATAAATTTCTTGCTCGGGAGTCAATCGATTTGAAGAGTAAGGGCGCATTAAATTAAATTTCAATGGAAAGCCCCCGTCTCCTATTATAACATATGATACTATTATGTCACTATCAGGCAGCAGTTTTTCAGAATGTACAGTCAGGGCACCTTGTACAAGTTTTTCAATCAATACTGAATGACCAAAATCTCCGCTATCGTTTTGCTTCCCATACGCTCCGATATCAATGCGGATGAATTTATAGTCAGGTCCCACCACTCCTAGAGATACAATTGAAAAGAAATTTTTATGATTATAGTACAAGCTTGCTGAGTGTGCTGGATTGTTGATCCTTCCATCGATGCAGACAACACAATTTGGAAGTTTCCATTTTTTCCCAAAATTCAGAGACAATATCGTCAATTTTCTTACCACAAGGGAAGGGCATGTGGACATCACGTAAACAGTCCCAGATCACTTTGCAGTATTCATGAACTATTCGTCCTACTGTCACTTCTGACATCCGAAAGGAATAACTCAACGTGGAGAAGCTAGAACCGGTTGCCAGGTACCTGTAACAAATTCATGAAAATCATCTGCTTTAAAGCGCATATCATGAGAAAGTGTGTTTGAAATTATTCTGTTCTTATTTTTGTCTCCTCTTTTTTTAAAGAATATACAAATGGGGTTGATAAACATGTTTACTTACCTCAAGGTGACTACAAGGCGTTCCGCTGGAGACACTGTTTCCATGAAGTTGGAATATCTCCGTATACGATCTCTTATGCTATCAAGTATGTAATTAAAGGTATTCTCACTCATTCGAAAAAATTTAAAATAATGGAGTGGGGATAATTTTAAATCTCGTTGTATATGAGACCACTCTCCAAACTCCTTTCTTTTGGCAAAAATATTACTCATCTATTCCTCTCTCCTTTTTGCAATTCTTCTTCTTTTTAGAATTGTTGATTCCAATGTGTATAATTCCAACAACTGAGAGAAAGGCATTGCTACTGTTCTTTCTGGCACAAGCAACAACAGAGAACTGACAACAGAATCGCGCGAATCAGTGGACGGGGTGTCTTCGCGCCAACTCAATTTGCGCGAATACAGGCGTATTCGCGAGAACATTTTTCGCGCGACAGCCAGCCTAACCGTTCACCCACCACGCTCATTGTCAGTCTCAAATACAATCAGGTTCGGCAAATCCAAGCTAGAGTATACCATAACACTAGCGTGGAAGAGCCGGACCACAAAAGTGATAACCACAAGTCAAGAATCAATAATAGAGCGTCCATACACCACGTGGGTCCATTTTGGCCTCTCTTGAACCCCTCTCCTTGCCCCCACGTAGCCTACAGCTCTCCCTCATTCCTCCTCGTGTGGCAGTAGCTTTCTTCTCCATTAATTACAGAAGACATTTTTACTGTTTTCTTTAAACAGATTATGGGTAGGATTATTGCGTATTTAATGAGCACGACCAATCTGTGATTTTTATGCTTTTTATAATTACAAATATTCTAAATGAAATATTGACACTCCTGCAAATGATCAGCTACTAGGAAAACCTCTTTCTCAGGTACCATCAAGGATCCTCTTCTTGAGGTGTTACTAAAATCATTCTCCTTTTCTCATTGATCATTAATTAATAAAATGGTGGAACAAACTATACTTTCCGCGCGAGGGGGGGGGGAAAAAAAAAAAAACTGAGAGCTGTAATTTTTTTGTTCTTTTGCTGCAGTTCTGTCACCTTTGTATCTACATTACAATGAAATGATTATTTGATCTGCTTAAAAGGTTTCTGTTAACTGGATACTGAAAACTCGTTGGAAAACATTTTCGATAAGCCTCGTTTATTGTACAGCGCCACTTCACACCACATTTCGAACTTGATATAACATTTCAGCAAGCACTACAATAAAAGTTGTACTGAAGTCCACATGACAGGACAAAATTATTTTATCAACAAGCGGTGTGATTACACACGGGTAATCCTAATCAAAACATCTTAATTTCAAACCACCAAAAGAATATGAACGGTCACTGCGTTGGAAAACGCCGGGTGACAAGTAACCGAATTTGAGTCTAGGTACGCCATGGATAATTTTTTTAATCGTTTTGCACCTTCACCTATCGGTTAGTTCAAATGCTCCGGCTGCTATGGGCAGCACTTTCAATATATACGATATCTAAAATAAATTCTAAATTACATACAGAGATAATTAAATAACTGAAATAAATATCCACGTGTTGTTCTTTGTTCTGTACCTTATTTTTACAAATAATAGTCTATTAATGAAAAATTACTGGACTTGGTTGCGAGCCCCTCTCCCAACGTAGCCCAGCTTATCTTTCTACCCAACCCCTCCTTCCTCCTTCCCCCTCCCCCTCCATTTCCCCAGCCACGTAACGTACGACTGCTCCCAAAGGCGGTTACGAGCCAATATCGATCCCAATCTGCAGGGGCAATCAGCAGGGAAATTATACGGGTCTTCACTCCACACTTCACAATTTTATTCCCAATTTTAGTTTACATTGTGATCGCACAACTGCGTTTAACAATGGCTCCTTTTACTTCAAAGCAACAAAGAGTAGACATCGTTTTAACAACAATCTGTACTACAGTTTGTACTGAGAGAAAAATAAGACATTCATTTTATTGTATGAACATTTTGAGAAGCCTAAAGCCAGAAGATTTTAAATATTTTCTGAGAGTAAATTCTGAAAGTTTTGCAGAGATACTCCACTTAGTGACCCATTATATATATATAAATACCCTAATGCATGATAGTATAAGTGCCAGAGAACGATTAGACGTTACTTTACAATTTTTGGCATGTATACAAACCTATGAAGTTGTAAATTTCGAGCAAAGCATGAAATCCTTCTTCCGCATTTTGCTTTGTTTGTCCCGCAGTTGGGGTATATTATTATAAATTTTGAAAATATTCGTCCACCCCTCTTTCTCCGTAGACATTTTTAACGACAAATATATGTAATGGTACGATACGCCTGTTCCAAGCCGACTGAGCCGAAATTGTCTCAATCGTTGCAATCGCGCTATGTAGGTCTCAATTTGCTCCTTATCTGCAGGGACAATCTTTAAATTATTGGTTAGGCTCTGCCAATCTCCCGATAGCTGGAGCAGACCCAAATTGCCTACTAATGTGGGAATCTGAAGGGCCCCTGTAGATTGGAACCGTAATTGGGTCGTCTCTAGCCTCTTTCACCAAAGTCGCATTTCTACTTACAATATGAGCGAGGCAATGAGAACAAAGCCAATTGCTCTGCAATACAGAATTGTGTGACAGAGGACCACTAAATTAACTCAACTTATTCTACTTTATCGAGTAACTAGCGGAGTTCCCGGCGTTGCCCGGTATAATTGGCGTAGATTTTCCCGTACCATATTTTTACTCCCGCAGGAAGAAACATTTGCTCAAAGTTTCATAAAATTCGCACCAACTTTTTTCGTAATTAAAGCAAACCTAGATTCATCCGCCCCCTACCAAGAAGCGAGTGGATTGAAGTTTATTTGCACATAGACTATTTTCATTCGTCTGAATAGATTCATGTATATCAAGCTTCATTAATTTGGTTAAGAAATTACATTATTAGATTACTGAAAAACGCTAGATTATGCTGGAAACTTACATTCGATTCAATTGCGAAGCGAATATACTTTATGCTCTAAACGCCAGATACTTTAACTCCGCAGATTCATCCTTTTATATAAATATCGAAAGTGAATCCAGAATAGTATCAACGTAAACAAAATACTATTGACGATAGCCAGAGACATTGTCCAGAGATCGTGATTTAAAAAAATCTGTTGTTTCTTCGACTATCTATGGCGTTTAAAAATTGAATATCCCGAAATAAAGGAAAGAATACTTCAAGTTTTGTTTAGTGTGCAAAATAGTTATCATTGTAAAGTTATCTTATTGCTTTGATTAAAGGTTATGGTCAGAAACGTTGTAGTTGTATGTTTAGTGCGAAGAATACATCTGATCCTTCAAACTTTGGGATTCGTCATCATGCGTTCAGAATTTCATTTAATGCTCCTGCGTTATTTAACGTTGAAACGTAAGACGCCAAACTGAATTGAGATTCTAAGTTTTAAAACGGTGAAAACTCCATCGAAATCCGCTCCGTAGTTTCCGAGTTTTTATAAGACAAATTTATCCCGTTTTTGTTTTATTGATATAGATCTGGTGATAATTTATATAAGCTTTTAAGTTAGGAAAATTTTAATGTTGAGCTCCGGGCCCAAGAGGTATTAGAGCTGTAAAAGTAACGATGTATTCGTTACTGAGCAACGGGTTCGTCGCCTGACTCGAAGTACCGAATCGTTACTCAAAAGTTAATTTCGTTACTCGAATGTTTCGTTACTCGCATTTGTCGTATAGATACGAACACGTTCCAACTCCCACAGGTAACTAATTTTACCAACGGAAAGACCAATTTTGTACTTTTTATTTCGTTTAACATTAAAATTTACAGTGAATAATTTGTAAATAGAAAATTTGTATGGATAATTTGAGATAGTTTCTGTTTTTTCATTGATAGTTCATTAGTGTGATTTATTAGTCTCAAACATTTGTGAAATTTGTTTATTTTAAGAATTGATACCTTCTATTTTATTTTTAGTGTAATTTACAATATAAAAGAGTTGTTTAATAGTTTTTTTTATATAAATCTCTGGACTTGTTATGTTCTAACAATATTTAATTAAATTGCAATAGAGCGTAAACTCCGGTGGCAATTTCCCTACACACTCATTTTCCCCTTTTTCCTGCATGCACCTACATTTGCCCTGTACAAATTTTAACTTTAAATTCTTTCAACGTTTTTGGTAAATTATTCATAATTTCTCATGGTAACTTATTCCAATCCCTGAAATCCTTACCTAAAAAGAGAATATTCCTAAATTCTTGTGCCTGAAATCGAGTGCAAGATTGTGGTCATGGTCATCTTTTACATTCCATGCATTACTTTTAATTCTTACACCAATATCTTTCCATGCCTCACCATCAATATCGCCTTGTACACTCCCATGACCCTCTTGCTGTCTTTCAATGAATCCCACTCCAGCTCTTTTATCATATCCGTTACTGATTGCGTTCTGTGATAATTTCCAGAAAAATATCTAGCAGCCCTTTTTAGCAATTACAGAAATTCATAAACAAAGAACAAGTAACAATGACTTAATTCCTTTTGCCTGGTGTTAGTTATTGTATTATTAGGCTACCACAGGATCCATGTGATCAATCATCAGTGCCGTTCTGGCTTTGATGTTGAATTTTGTTATAACCGTGACGAAACAACAATTAATCTAATCGCATGTTTGTCCTGAACCTTTGTTATTGATCTAAAAGTTTTCAATATTGATAGTTTTAAAATGAAAAAATTAATGTGGGAGTCAATAATATTTTGCCTGCAGGCCCGATTTGATGGTACAGTATGTCCACATTTATTTTAACAAACCAACCACAAAAAGATGAAGAATTTACAAAAATAAATGAAAACCGTAAAGGAAGACAGTGGTGAAACCTCCTATTTAAAAACGAAATATATTGATGAAATTATAATATTTGTTAAATACATGTCCCATTATGACATCAGGCTTCTATGCAGGGTTTTGAGCAGGCTACTTTAAAAGTAATCGTCATTAGTTATTGTCATTAGATATGTCACTGTCAGTGGAAAGGTCAGGTCTTTTGTTTTGTATGCAAACAGGTGTTTGTTTTGAAATTTGATTATTCTGTCGTATATTATATACATTGTAGTAAATCAAGTGTACAGTCAGAGGTTATCTAAACTTATTTTATTAAATAAACAATTTACCAAGTACGAACGAAGTCGTCCCGTATGCGATGCGATGCAATGCTTCATGGTTCATGCTAGTGTTCGATTGTACCGAAAGTAACGAGTAACGAAACGATACGATAGTAACGAAGTTATCCCGTACGCGGCGCGACTCGATATAATGCTTCATGATATTGTTCGATTGTACCGAAAGTAACGAGTAACGATTAGATAGTAACGGGTGTTGATTGGTTTAGTAACGAATACATGCGGGTATAAAATTTCTCGTTACTTTTACAGCTCTAAGAGGTATGCATCACATCCTGAGTATTTTGCTTGTGAAACCATGTAAAACCGAAAACTGGATGAGCGGATGGCGGACGGGGTGCAAGGCTTGAGCGCTACCGTTCACCCATCAAGCTCGCTTTATAGTTTGATTTAATTGCGACAGAGCTCACGCCCCTGTAGCACACGCCCCTGTAGCAATTTCTCTACACCCCCTTTTTCGCCTAACAGAGTATTTTTGCCATTTGAGTTAAGTTTTTGTATCTCAGAAATGTTGAAATTACCATCGTGGATCGTAAGAACAAATTTAAACTTTCTTCACAAGGAAACAAAAATCCATGTCGATTTACTACTATAACAGTATTCGTCCAACCCCGAAACATGTGAATACTCTTTAATGAAAAATCTTTTAACTGTGGCGTTGCAATTTGATGATATATTCTTATGTAACACCACAAGACAAATCAAAATTGAAGATTATATCGTTTACACTTCTCGTTAAATCAGACGATGGATTCTTATCTAACTTGAAGAGGCACATTGAAAGTGAAATATAAAACATTTCTTTGTCCTTGGGAGATTGTATCTCTATATTGAGGTTGATAGTTTGAAATACAGTTGGGTTTTCCATGGTTTCCCCAAATCACTCCAGGTGAATGCCGGGATGCTTCCTTCAAAAAGGCCATGGCCGAATTCCTTCCCATTCCTTGCCCCCATCCTTTCCCGTCTCTAAAGACCACGTTGTTATAAAAGGGACGTTAAACTGTTAAAAAAAAAAAAAAAAAAAAAAAATTGAAATACAACCTTGACCAAAAAAACTTCCAGTCACAAGGTACATGTACAATGGGGGTTTTGTTTTCTTTCTAGCGGTTGTGGTCAAGTTGAAAGCAGTTTGAAGCAGAAGAAAATCGTTGTCAAAAGGAAAAGAAACTATACCTATAAATAATTTTTGACTTTCGATATCTAGAGAGTTAAGCGATATGTGTATCTTTTTACTTTCTATCTGTCTCATTGAGTTATATAATAATTCATCATCAAATTGCGGCACAACGGTTGACGTGAAACCTGCATTACTAAACAATTCAATAAATTATGAAATTAATAAAAGCTAGATTATGTCAGAAACTCAAGTGTATAGCGCAGAATATAATGTCAAAAAACGTTCAGTTATCATGATAGGTTAGTTTCCAACAGTATGGACATAACATAAGCTTCTGTTTATGTTAAAAATCATTGCATTACTAAACAACGCGATAAAATATAAAATGAATAAAAGCTAAATTACGTCAGAAACACGCGCGTAAAGCGCATAATTGCAGCTTAATACCAAAAAACCATCAGCGCAAATACAAAAAAAAAAACATTCAGTTGTCCTAAACCGTTATTATTCTCAACACTATAGGTTTAATACATACTTCTAACGATAAAAAACTATCAGTGCACGTATTAATTACGACGTTGCAATTTCGCGAGGATTCCTATGTAATACCACAAGACAAATGAAAATTTAAGATTTTTATATGTATATATATATCTGGATTAAACTTCTCGTTAAATGTTATTTCACAGTTTACATGGTTAGGTTGAAATGCGGCCTGGACGTGAAAAAAAAAATTGGAATAAGCCAAATCGATAATGTATTCTTAGTGAGAATGAAAGAGAAGAGTAAAATATTGGGATATCTTGCTTTGTTTTTGAGAATCTCTAAATTGAGGTGGTTAGTTTGAAATGCAACCTGTACCAGAAAAAAAAATTCGACAGAGTCACAAGGCACTACACACTGGACATGTATAAAGGGTGTTTTGATTTCTTTCTAGCAGTTGTGGTCAAGTTGAAACATAGTTTGAAGCAGAAAACAATCTTCGTGAAAAAGAAAAGAAAACTATACCTATAAATAATTTTTGACATTCGATATCTCGAGAACTACAAATTACGCCGCCACGGTAGACGTAAAAACTGCTATACTGAACAAGGCAATACATTATAATATGAATAAAGGCTAGATTATGTCAGAAACTCAAATGTATGGTGCAGAATGTAATGCTAATAAACGGTCAGTTGTCATAATGGGTTACTTTCCAACAGTAAGGACATAACACAAACTTCTGTTGATGTTACAAACCATTACATTACTAAATAATGCGATAAAATATAAAATTAATAAATCCTAGATTACGTCAGAAACACGCGCGGATAGCGCAGAATTGCAGCCTAATACCAAAAAATTTCAGTTGTCCTAAGCCGTTATTATTCTCAACACTAAAGACTTAATACAAACTTCTAATGATAAAAAACATCAGCGTACTTATTAATTCCTGCGAACGAAATGAATCTATTACCTCCAAACACCTGATGCTGCTATTATTCCTAACACTAAAGGTTGAGTACAAATTTCAAATGATAAAAAAAACCATCAGCGTACGAATTAATTACCTGTATGAACGTAATTTATCCAGAAAATTACTATCGTAAATAACACTAAGATTGATATCAGAGACAAATACTAAAGTCATGGTCAAAGACTTTGCCAGAAATCGTGGGCAGAGAAAATACTGATTTCTCGGCCATCGATGGCGTTTAAAAACTAAACACCTTGTATTAAAGGAAGTAATATTTCAAGTTTTGTTCAGTGTGGAGTATGAAAAAATGGTTTTTATTGTAAATTGCTCATTAAAGGCTATGGTCAGAGATATTGTATTGTAGTTGTGTGTTTAGTGCGTTGTATGCGGCATCTGGTGATTCCTCCTGTGGTATTCCTCACCATACGTTCAGAATTTCATCTAATGCTTCTACATTATTTAACGTTGAAACATAAGAGATGCCAGACAAGTGAATTAAGATTCTAAGCTTTAAAACAGTGAAAACCCCATCGAAATCTGCTCCATAGTTTCCGAGTTTTTATACAACAAATATATCCGGTTTTCGTTTTATAGGTCTAGATTAGTACTTAGTATATAACCAAAATAGGAAGCGACAGGAACGATTAACAAGTGCAAAATACAAATTTACCGTCTTAAAAGGTGTATGAAATTCTCCGTCGCTTCCATTAAACTTATTAGTAAGTTTTTTATTAATTAATTTGTAACAAATATAAATAAAACTAAAGATAACGAGGAAGAAGTTCAAAAATGTACTGCAACTTCGTTTCACGTGCATACAGGAATTATTACCTATGCTATGGTGTTCTCTGATGGTAAGGAATCTCTACAAATTTCATGCACAGGCATGGTTGGTGAACTGTCGCACCGTTTTAAGTGGAACTTGAAATCTGAAGATCTGGTAGAAATGTCGGAACGAGATTTCGTATGGTAGCATTGTGTGCCTGTGTACTGTGCAGAAAGACAGAAACGTACCTCCCGCTGATGATACTGATGATCTGAAGCTTCCTATCCCGTGGGTGTAGAGAGTGCAAGTTGCCCAGCCCATGACTTCTTCTCTGATCAGCTAACCGACGTACTACAAGTGTTCGTGGTGCAGGTAGCAGCTTCTTCTAGCAGACTGATTACCTTATCTGGCGCTGTCTGAAGAGTTTTATCAATATCTGCACACTCGAATGCAGTGCCCTGGAGCGCAACACTATCACTACGGTCACACAAAGACGCGCGTGGCCCTAAGCGCGCTGTTGACGCACTTCGGGACTTCCCCGCCTGGCGCTCTCTCTCTCACGGTTGAAAATGGCAACGCTTAGCGTCCTGTATCAGGATTGCCAACTCAAAATTTTGTTTATCCCCTAAAATCACCTAAATTAAGTTAAAAAACCCTAAAAATATAAATACTATATTTTGGTTAGTAACATTTTTTATTTATAAATTATTCAATATTTCTAACACCATTTAGTTTTGTTCTGACTGTACAGAGTTTTTGAAATCATACATTTTGAGATTAAACAAACTTAACATTTTAGTAGGAGGATTAAATGTAATGCATCGTTGCAATGTGAATCGGACCATCATCACACTTTGTATCATTTCAATAGATAACATATGACGCAACTTATTTTTAACAATATGATTGAAAAGGCTCGTTCAACACTCACCTTCGAAATTAAAACTGTAATTAATGCTGGGCCAAATTCTGAGACGTTTTCAAAAAATATACAGCCAGCTGCATCACAATTATCGTAGACTTCTGAATAATAATCAGCTGAAGTGGAAGTATTAGACCATGTTTTATTACTCAATTGGTACCATTAGGACCCAATGTCGTTTTCGTTGGCATAAATATGAGTCCGCTGAATGTAATTTATTATTGGTTTTATGTCAGGTTTAACTTGAAATGCAAATCAGAGACCATTTTCAATATTGCTAAACTGTCTGGAAGCCGTTTTTGGATCTGATCTACTAGACAACATAAAAAGTTCTTACATCTTTCTTTGACATCTACTAAGTAATTTGCTTCAAGTTCTGATGATATGTTTTGAAAATCATAGCCGAAATACATTGATGTTGTATGCATATATGTTCCTGGAAACTGAATTCCATGAGTTCACAATCCAACAATTTCTCCAATTGTGAAGGTACAACAAGACGTTTTAGCAACTTTTTGTACAATAAAAATAAATCTTCAAATAATTTAATGGGTTCAACATTGTCACTTTGAAAAAAACTATATTCAATTGTATCACACTTTTCAATTCATTTTTCAGAAAAATCAAAAAAGTGGTAGTCTCCTCATGATATCGCGAAGCTGTTCTGCCATGTAACATTTGTCTTCAGTCTTTGCAATTAAAAAGAGCAGCTTTAGTTCGTCCCACTGCTCTAATATTGTGCTAATTGCTTGAAAGCGGGCGAGCCATCGGGTTCCGCAAAGTTCTTGATTTTTTTGAGGATCTCTGTGAGCATACACGCATACATCACGCATACACGCACTTTTTAAAACCTGCAGTATCAGCACAAGACATGAGATAAACAAACAAGACGGCCACAGAAGACAACGGAAGGACGTGAAAGCGCACCAGAGACACAATATAAACAACCCAGCTGACCACAACAGACGACTAAGTGATGAGAAAGCACCAGTTTCGCAATATTGTAATAAATATGATACAAGCAAAATATGCTTTGGGTAATCAAACGGAGGCCGGCCTCGGTAGCGTGGGGGCTAGAGCACTAGCTCCACGTGCCGAAGGTCGCCGGTTCGAATCCGGCCGCGGGCATGGATGTTTAAGTGTTGTGTGTCTGTGTGAATGTCCTGTCTGTCCTGTGGTGTCTATACATAGGAAGCATAAAACGCACTGGAGAAAACTAAAACATTCACATGAAGAGAAAAAAAACACATTGGGCTGGCTGAATGGCTTAGTCGCCGAAAGCCATTAAAAAAAAAATATATATATATATATATATATTAAAAAAAAAAAAAATCAAACGGAGATGCGCAGCTGCAAACCCTAAATAACAAATGTAAATAGTAAGTAAATATCAGCTATAAAAATATCTCATGTTCCCAATATGACTAAAATGTACATAAAATTGTATATAAAAACCTTAACGCAGATTCGTCGCTGATGATGCTTCGATGAGAGGTGAAACGAGTACGACGCAACAATAAATGAATTAAACAGTTGCATTGGCGTTATCTTTCAACTGGTAATTAATCAAGCAACTGCGAAAGCATTGCATAGAAAATGTTAACTGAAATTAGTATTACACGCTAGTAAGATTGAACTTCCTACTAAACTACTTACTTATGGCTTTTACGCCTCGTCGACGACTAAGGTCATTAGAGGCGGGATGGGATTGGGGACAAGGAACGGGAATGAATTGGTCCATGGCCTTTTTGAAGGAAGCATCCCGGCATTCGCCTGGAGTGATTTGGGGAAACCATGGAAAACTCAAATCTGGATGCCCGGACGGGGATTCGAACCCGTGTCCTCCCGAATGCGAGACCAGAACGGCAACCGTTCACCCACCACGCTCGATTTCCTACTAAAACCATAGCTCTATTCGCTGATCACAAAACGCCTGTGTGAACCTGCGTATTACTCGCCAGTGTGGTCCAGTGAGTTAAGGGGACGTGCATTAATGACATGAGGCGTTTTTCCTGAATTGCGAGTCCTTCAACCCCCCCCCCCTCCCTCCCTCACCCCTCTGGTGAGATTTGATGAGATCTGGTCACCCCGCCCCTGAAGTGTAATTGGACCACTTCTTTTCTTAATTTTTATAAACGATCTCGGAGACAAAGTGAAAAGCCTTTTTAGATTGTTTGCTGATGATGCGGTTATTTATAGGGAAGTAAGGAATTTGGCCGATTGCTTAGAAATTCAACGCGATCTGGATGTTATTTTGGCTTGGTGCGCTGAGTGGCAACTTACTCTAAATTGTAAAAAGTGCAAGACAATGAGCATAACTAACAAAAAGAATCCAATTGTTCAGAAATACGAGTTAAACAATACAGTTATTGATATGGTCGATTCTATGAAATATTTGGGAGTAACAGTACAAAGGAATATGAAATGGGACATACACATTAATTCGTTAGTAGGTAGAGCAAATTCTAGGGTGCGATTCATAGGTCGAATCTTGAAAAATTGTAATGAACAAACAAAGGAGATAGCGTACAAATCTCTTGTGCGTCCACATTTGGACTATTGTTGTGCCATTTGGGATCCGTTTCGTAAGGGGTTGATCGAAAGTATAGAGAAAGTACAGAGAAGAGCCGCTCGATTCGTGACCGCTTGCTACAGTCCTTATGAAAGCGTCCCAGAACTGATTAGTAGACTAGGCTGGGAGTCTCTGGTAGATAGACGACACACGTTTCGTTTATACTTACTGGTAAACATGCGTACTCCCACTTTCACTTTTAAGTGTAGTGAAATACTTCTTCCACCAACCTATTTGAGTCGGAAGGACAGGAAAGATAAAATTAGAGAAATAAGGTGCCGGACTGATTCTTATATGAATTCTTTTTTCCATCGTACCATTAGGGATTGGAATGCACAGCAAAGAGATTAGCTTTGGTGCTGAGCACCCTCTGCCACCCACAATTTTGTGAATTGCAGAGTATATATGTAGATGTAGATGTAGACATGACGTGAGATTTTGATGGATGCCCCCCCTCCCCCCTGCTAATCGACCTCGAAGTTTTTTGAAACTTTTTTTTTTTTAGCTGTTCTCCTTCCGACGGCAGTTATAACATCTCAAAGGTTGATTTCCGGGTCGTTTGTTGACATTTTTTATTAGCTCTACTGTCCTTTAAGATTTGCAAAGGCGCATGTGAGATTTCCGTCGACCCCCGTCCCCCTCCTCCTTGGTAAGATTTGGTGTGATTTCGCCGGATTCCCCACCTATTTTAACTCACGTAATTAATGGACGCCCCTAAGCCGCCGCACATTGGGTCGGTGATGTTCTGTACAACGGGACACAGCAAGAGCTTAGGGCCACGCGTACCGATCGTCCTGATTGCTTTGTTTTAAGGGTGTTCCCGCAATCGTAAAGGTGAATGCTGGAACGGTTGCCAATCTACGCATTTCAGAAACAAAAATAAACTTCTCACACACAGAAGTAGTTACACGCTTTGCAGGCAGATGGCAGCACTTCACTTCCTCCGCTATAGCCTTGGTCAATAGTATTGGCGGCTTGTCTCGATTGCTTGCTCGCCAAACGTGAACTTAACAGTCAATTTCACGTATTTAGTAGTTAGTGCTGCGTTTTTAATGGTTTGTAATTACTGTTATCCGATGAAATATTGATGTATGTCATTTCGTTACGTAAGTTATGCAAGTGCAGGAGCATTTAATATAATTGGAGGTTCGAAAGACATTTTATTTAGTTATCATTGTATAACCTGCTCGGAAAAAAGCATAATTGAAAGATAATTGAGAAACGAAAGCCTTCTCAATAGACTAAGGAGACTTATTGAAATATTTTATGCTTTTATTTGTGGCTAAAAATCCACAAGTACATGTTTAATGTTAATTTCAGTTTGTATGTTTATAATTGTATTCAACATTATGTTTTTTTTATTGTCGGCATTAAACTTGTGGGATTGAAGATAAAATTAATTTTTTTTATTTACCTTTAGATTAGAGATTTAATATTACCTGGTGTCTAAAACTTGCATGTAGAAAACAATTACAGCCAATTCAGTACTCATCAACAATTATATAAGTAAACAAAAATTCTACATGGTTATCATGCATATTATTGGAAGCTATATATTGTTTAAACAAAATTAATCATATTCCAGAGTAACGCAGTCTCTGATTACCATCAACAGCACAAGATAAATGTGAGTTTGGGGTTCAAAATAATATTAACATAACGGAAGATTACTTTGCTAAACTAATAAGTGCAAGATATTGAAGTTAAAATTTCATAATAATTAATTAGAAATATATTGCATTGTATTTTAAATGGTCTTCAATGTCTTAATCGTCTACTTGATTCATCTCCGTTAACGCCTTTTTCTTCTTCGTCTTCCTCTTTTTTTCCGCTGTTCTCATCTTCTGAGGTCATTGAATCTTCGTTCAGGTTGATAACAAGAGGCTCGCTTACATTATCTCGGACCACTTCCTTCTCGAAATCTTATATTTAGAATTTTTCTGTATGATCAACACATTTCTGTTAATGTTCGACATCAGCGATTTTAAAAATGTTGTTTTCTCTTTTGACTTGGTCCCAAATGAGCTCTATCGCATAGTACTGGCATTGATAAGGGCGTAAGCGGACTACTTTTTGTCCTGTTTCATTTGCCAGTGCAGCCATCACATAGATTGTATCTACTTTATTCACGCGTGCGTTCTCCAGTGCTCAGCTCTCGTCTCTGTAGGCAAATAGGAAATTTCTTTTCTGCTAACCAAGCAGCTAAATCAGCTTTCAGTGTTCTGTTTATGACTGCCGAACGCGAGGGTTATCTGGTCAGAGTATTAGAAAAGTTAAAATGAAAAATATACCAAATATTCAGAAAACTTTTATAATCTCACACCTGATTGGCTAAAACCATAAATAATAAAACCATGCAAAATTCTCTCCTCGTGTCTCCAAGATAGGATACAGCAACAGCTAGAGCCAAAGATTTGAGAAAATCAAACAGAATTTAAACCAGGTGGATCTTGCACACAACAAATTCTCAACCTAAAGCTTATCCTCAAACATCAAACAATTTCTGGCAACAGTTTAGTCGGCACATTTAACTAAAAGTATTTTAAAAAGCGCATGACTCTGTTGATCGCGAATCACTCTTCCAGTCATTTGAAAGAACAAGGATTAGACCTCAAAACTCTTGCTTTAGTAAAACAAGCATTAAAAGATACAAAGTCCAAAATAAAATTCTTAAAACAAGAGTAAGACAAGGAGACGGACTCTCTCCGTTATTGTTCAACTGCGACATCGAAAAACTAATACAAGAAAGATGGAAATAAGAATCAATCATGAACATTGACCAACGAATAACATTAGGCAGAGGAAACTTAAAAATAGGTTGACTAGTGTTTGTAGACGAACTAGAAACCCTAACCCGTGACATCACAATGGCTTTAAAACAGTTCGAACTACTGAAGAAAACAGCGGAGAAAGTTGGACTACAGGTTCTATTTAGCAAAACATAATTTATGACCTGCAATATGCACACATTCACAGTGATGTTGGAAAACACAGACTAAATTTTTACGGACATGTCAAAAGAAAGAACACTGTCGGACTCACAAAACAAATAGCTGAACCCTTGAAAACCGGAGTAAAGCAGTATTAGATACAGTCAGACGGATTAGCAAAAACAAGAAAGACCTCAAATTAGCAGGAATCATACCAAAGGACATCGGAAACAGGGAGCCATTTAGATCCAAAATGCACCAGTACAAGTGAACCGTGAGGAAAGACCGAAGAAAAGTACTGGAACAACATGGGCCGATGATGAAATAGAAGCCAACAGCAAGCGTATGAAGGAATTATGGGCACAAAGGAAAACAAACAAAAATTTCTTCATACTGCTTAGTCATTTACTTAACAGCAAGTAACAAATCCAGAAATTCTGTTTATGATTAATCCACAGACAGAAATACCGAGTTTGAGTAAGATCGAAAAAGCATCTATGTGACGAGGCACAGTGAACTTACCAGACAGATATACGAGTAGTATTCTGATTGTCAAGCAAGTTTGACACTAACAACTTCTAGACACCTTGATTTCACAAACTCTTAAATGCGTTTACTGTCAAAATATTAGCGGCGGTACTACTACTGTATTAAAAACTGAGTAAAAGCACTAGTACAGAAAGATCAGAAGAATGGACACAATACCAAAAATAAAAAATATAAATATTTTTTAAATATTCAAAATGAAACATTTTCGCAACAGGTATCTTCCCACAATATGACATGCCGTGCAATGCTATACAAACCAAATGTGGAATGCGGATTGCTTTTAATTCTAATATGAAATACGGATTTTCCAGCTCCCAGAAAAAAAGTATTGTAAACGACTGGGGCTAGATATGAAGCGTCCTTTTGCAGTCTCGCCACAGGATATAAAGCCTATTCCAGTACAAACGGGCCCTAGGGCCATCAGGAAATCCGACAAGAGACGAGGGAAAACAGCTATCATTATTTCATCCCCCTACAAATTAGAACTCGAACTAGAAGATAAAGAAAGGATCAAAAAAACAAGACAAGAGTGACTTAGCCATGAAGCGAAGTCTTTTCAAGAAGATAGAAAAAACTAAAAAAAAGTGACGTGAAAAAAAGAAGCAAAAGAAAAAAGAACCCTTGACATCAGACGAGGAGGAGGATGAAAGTGATGAGGCATGCATCTTTTGCGGCGGTTTATATGAACATTGTAAATCTAAGGAGAGTTGGAAACAGTGCCTCCACTGCAAAGGGTGGGAGCATGAAGCGTGCAGCAATGCAGATGAACAAGACCAAACTTTCATTTGTAAGTTTTGTGCCTAAAAAGTTTAGCGCTTAGAGAGTAACATAAATCATTGTTATTTGATGTAGGTTTGATATAGTTTCAAACTTTAAATGTATAATACGTCATATCTTGCTAGTTATCCTTTAATATATAGTGTAACTGCAAACAAGATGTATTTTATTATTATTTACAGTTCCCAGTTTTGTCCAACCGCGTCGGACAAAACCGGGACATTGCACACTTCTAAAAAAAGTGTTTTTATGATCTTAATTGCTATTGTTCACGATTGATTTATTATTTTTTTCTTCACAAGGAATCAGTTTATCGTTGTAACACAAATTTTGAATATTTTGTTCACAAAGTGAATATTGGAAGGAAAAAACTCATTAGGATCCCGATTTTGTCCGACTTTCCCCTAGTGGTGCAATCTGTGGTAAATCACAAACTAATACGTAAACAAGAATTTTCTCAAATTATGTCTAAAAATCGCATAAGTCATAAAACAATGGTAAAATCATTAAACCTAAATTAATTTAATCGCTTCTTCAGTTCACTTTACTTGAGATTTGTTGATTTTTTTTTTGCCTGTGGCTTTACGCCTCGTCGACATCGGAGTCATTAGTGGCGGGAAGAGACTGGTGACAGGGAACGGGAAAGAATTCGGCCATGGCCTTCTGAAGAAAGCAAATCACCGAGCATGAAGGGTGAGCGGTTAACGTTCTGGCCTCACATTCGGGAGGACGACGGTTCGAATCCCCGTCCAAGCATCCAGATTTGGGTTTTCCATGGTTCCTCAAATCACTCCAGGCGAATGCCAGGGTGGTTCCGTATAAAGGACCACTGCAGAATTCCTTCCCGTTCCTTGCCCTCAGTCCTGTCCCGTCTCTAATAACTTCGACGTCGACGAGGCAGAAAGCCATAAGAAAAAAAAAGTAAAATCTATAACAAATTTGTTTCTGGTTGACTTCAGCTTCCTTCTAGAACACTATACTGTAACTGCTCATTTTACTTCTTTCTGGTTTTCCTGAAATCCAAGCTTCATTTCCATAAGGTTTTTGGTAGTTCTTTCTGTGTTCTAGCTCAATGTGTGATGTTAAAAGAAAAAAAAAAAATATTTCTCTGCCACTTGGTATTTAGAGATTGGAAGCTGTTGTCAACATGCGGAACGTTAACGAGTTTTGTTATTTATGAACTCTACTTGCAGCTAAAATACAGGCGCATAATAAACAAGCAGACCTAGTTAGTACTTAAAGGGAGGGATTCGCCAGCCATAAATTTGTTTTCGCAGGTATTGAGATAGCGGGAAATTTTATTATTATTGGGTTCGCAATTTTTCGCGCCTAATTAGTTTGGCATTAAATAACTACCAGCTTGCTATAAACATATGTCACAGATATTTTGAGCATTTTTGTCGCGAGGGTAGATCCAATTAGAGTACATTTGCTCGGCGATGATGTTAAAATCTTAAAGTTTAAGGATTTTGCTCAACAGGAGCGTGTGCCCGCCCTCGTTTACGCGGATTTTTAAAGTTTGTTAGACCCTTATGACTCATACAACCCTCCACCCAACGCCTCTCACGCAACCACTGTTCAGAAACCGAGGCCATTCGCTGCACCATACCAGGTCGTTCATCCAGTCGTACCTAGCCTGTCCTTCTCGGGTGAAAACTCCGAGTAATGGCTTGTGAGACAGCTTGTCCAGCTTGCCAGGGATGTTGATAAAATTTACAAGTAGTGTATTCCCCTTATAGTAACAGATGACCAAGAAGAAAATTTTTCAGATGATAACGTTGCCATATGACAGGTACATTTAAAGGGGCTGTATATAAAGACAGATATTTTCAGTTAAGACTAAAAGGTACATACCCATTTTCCTTCATAATCTTTGTGATTATGACGCATATTTTATAGTTATTGTATTATGGATGACGATGTACTGGATGTACTTCTGATAAACTCTGAACGCAATATTTTCAAAAATGGTTGAACATACTTCAATTATGTTACTCCCCATTTAAGCAGGCACCATTAGACAAACTGGTTGAAGCCCTTGAAGACGATGACATGAACAATATTGGTGCTCATTTTGCCGACCCCGAGAAGTTTCAATTAGTTCCCCTAAGAATATATGAATTCGCGGTAGAAGCTCGACGAGATCAGGCTTTCTGCAAAATCAAAATTTTACTCTTCATTGTTGGGATCTTCAGATGCCGATAACGAGAAAGCAACACAAGTGTGACAGACTTTCCAGATCAAGGCTTTGTGCGAATATGCCAGTCTGTATATCGGTACAGATGTGCGGTTACTTGCAGATCTATTTGAAATACTTAGGAGTGTATGATTGGAGAAATACACCCTGGACCCTGGCCACAGCTTTACATCCCCAGGCCTTTCGTGGCAGGCCATGTAAAGTAGCAAACGTGTTGAACTGGACCTTGTGACAGATATCGACATTCTGCTTCTTTTCGAACGCTTAATTCGCGAAGGTATTTGCCAGTGCGTCCATAGATATGCAAAGGTAAATAACATTTTGGAGTATAACCGCGAAGCACCAAATAATTTTATCATGTACTTCGACGTAAACAATCTGTACGGCTGACCTATGTCAGAGCATCTATCGTCTGGTGGGTTTCAGTGGTTGTCAGTCGAGAAGAATGCGAGCATAGATTTTATGAGTGTTGAATCTTACTCGAATAGGAGTTTCATTACGGAGATAGACCTTACAATTCCCAGATCTACCTCCATGTCCAGAGCACAAAGCTACGGGAGGTTCTACACTCCCTAAGTTGATTACCATACTGGAGAAAAGGTACGGTATGTTCTCCATTACCGAGAACTACTGCAATGTGTAGGCTTGTGTTGGCAAGTGAGCAAAATACATTGCGTGATTTCATTCGACCAGTCACCGTGGTTGAAAGACTACATGTGTATCGACACGGATTCTCGTCGACAAGCTAACACACATTTCGAGAGAGATTTCTATAAATTGATGAAGAATTCCATTTTCGGCAAAACTATAGAGAACATTTGTAGTTACCGTGAAGTGAACGTGTGTACAGGTTGGGTGGGTCACCCGTAAATACGTACCTTCACCACGATTTAAATACATAAACGTTTTCCATTAAGACTTTGTAGCCCTAGAGATGGCGAAAGTGCGGATCCTTTATAACAAACTTGTGTAAAGTGTATTCTTGACCCTTCCAAAGTAAGGGTATATCGATTTAATTATGAATTCGCTATTCCTCGATTTGAAAGCCCCAAGCTACTTTGTATGGATACGGACAGCATGACTTATATGATGAACCGTGATCCATAAGCAATGATGCTCCTCAATATGGACGAGTTTGATACCTCTGGATATAGCAGCGACGATCCTATCGGGGTTGTGTCCTGTAATAAAAAGGCTGTCAGCGTTATGAAGGACGAGGCGAACGACATCCCTATTTTGGAGTTTGCTGGGTTGGTGTCAAAAATTTACACATTCTGGTTGGAGTCGGGTGAAACCTCTAAAGGGCCTAAGGATTTGGATCACCCCATCACACGATAGCAGCAGATGAAACACTATGAAAATTGTCTCCATAGCGCAATACCAAAATTCCATGTGCAGCGAAGAATAGGCTCCTCCTTCGCTATTGTAAATACTCTGCAAATATCCAAACTGGGTCTGTCTAGGACGAACGATAAGCGTTATAATTGCCCCGACGGGATGGAGAACCTACTGTGTATCTGAGTGAATGTTTGTAAATAATGAATGAATGAAGCTGAAATATACAGAATATTTGTGAGTAGTGTATGAGTGAACATGAAATACACTGTGTTTTACAAACACTGTACATTGAAAACCTTAGATTCAAGTATATTTAGAGTGCACTATTGGTTTGTATCGAGCCCTATGAATAAGTGTACAGAAAATCAAAGCTGTACATAGGCCGAAAAACGTTGTAAAATAGAATAGGTTTACAGAAGAAAAAAAAATCATTGCTGTATACAGACTGTACGTTTGTTGAGCAATATGCTCTGTAGTAGAGCGGTGTGCTCGCGTGCTAAGTACTGAGGCACATCTAAGTGTATAACTGAAAACAAAACAGACTACGAATTACTGACAAACTTCTTCAAAAAGAAAAACGTACCATACTTCATCAACCAAATGCCAGATCAGAAACCAATACAAGTAGTTGTTAAAGGATTAACCACAACTATAACAGAAAAAGAAATAAAAACAGAGCTAATAGCAAAAGGCTACAAAGCACAAAGTGTACACCAATTTTAAAAAAAGGATACAGTAACTCTAGAGCTAATCCCATTGTCAACGTTTTCAGTGTCACTGGTTACAGGCACAGATTAAGACCAATATATAATGAGCGGTACCTGTTCCGCACCAGAATCACCGTGGAACGGTACAAACACCGAAATGTGCCACCACAGTGTGTAAGATGCCAAAGTCTGGTACACACAAAGAACTTCTGCCACTTACCTAGTCGTTGAGTAAAATGCGCAGGGCTGCACGATAGTAAAGAGTGCAAGCTACCAGCAACTGAGAAGGCAAAATGTGCAAACTGCGCAGGTGACCATCCGGCGTTATAGCGCGGCTGTCGCACCTTCCAACTAGCGCAACAACCTCCCAGACCATCAAAGACCAACCAACCGAAACAAAACAACAACCAAAAAGAATACTCAAAGAATGAAGAGAAAAAAACCTCGAAAGGGTCAGGAGCCCATAAACAACCAACATCATACCAACCAGACGACTACCAACCAAAAGAAACCTATACAAACACAGCATGTAAAAACCACAGGGAAACAACCCAAACCAATGATAACTCGGAAAATAACAAAAAAAAACACAGAAAGCACAGGAGCACCTGTAGACATACAGGAAGGAACCACGGTCGACACGCAGAAAATACCTTCGAAACAGAGCATCTGTTCAATGGGAAGTCATTTATGAAGAAAATGGTCCAAACCCTCGACCGCATCCAAAAGGATAAGGACGACAATAGCAAATTTTTCGCACTGCTAAAATAATGGCGTGACTAATAGGGAATCATAAAGACTTCAAAATGGCAATCTGGAATTCGAACAACATACGAAACAAAACAATAGAGCTCCAGGACTTCATCCAAAGGTTCGAACTCGATATAATACTACTGACAGAGACCTCCCTAAAACCGAACGACAAACTCAAAATCTCAGGACAGATAATCTACCGGAATGACAGGCAGGGACAACGGGGAGGAGGAACAGCTATAGTCATAAACAAAAGCTGACCCATCACAACATCCAATCACCGCAACTGATCGAGATGGAGGTCACAGCTATAAAAATCCACTCTGCGGATGGCCACATTACATTGGTGTCGGCGTACCTAGAACCAAACCGGACACTATACAAACAGGACCTAGATGCACTACTAGGAACAGGCAGAGTGGTGATAATTGGCGGTGACTTGAACTCAAAGCACAACGCTTGGAATTCAAGAGTGAACATCAACAGAGGGGAACGCCTCCTAGCGCCCGCAGAGAGGCGCAACATTCAAGTTCTAGGCCCCAAAGCACCGACCCACATCCCCCACAACCGTCAACACCAACCTGATGTCCTTGATGTGGTTGACGTGAAGGACATCCCCCGTCGGATTAAACTTGAAGTCATTAATGACATATCATCCGACCACCAACCTGTGCTACTCCAAATAAAGAACACCACACACGAGCGAGAAACGGTCCAAAGAAGTGGACTGGAACCTATTTCGCAGAACAGTCCATAACCAAGCCATAACCACAGTAAACCTAACAACAAAAGAATGAGGAGGCAATAAAACACTTCAATCAGGTGATGCTGGAAGCTGACAGGAGAGCCTCAACTACAACCATCTACCCACCCTACACCGACGAGCTACCACCAGAGATTGAAAACTTACGCTACCTCAAAAACACCGCAAGAAAACTTTGGCAGCGGTTCAGAGATCCCCAGGATAAAAGGAGATACAAACAGCTTACCTCAGAGCTGAGCGGTCGACTGTCACAATTCAAATCAAATAGAGCAAATGGGAGACCATAGTGAAGAACGTAATGCTAAACAACAGAGACGCTTAGCAACTTGTGCGCGCCGTCAAAGTCCCAAGGGACCCCAACACCGCAATCACCGGACCAGCAGGGCCGTGCTTTCTACCAGTGGCCAAGGGTGAGGTACTGGCCGAGTACTTTACCAGCCAATATAGGGAGGTTAAGTAAGGCCGTGAAGGTAGTAGCAGAAGCGCGCGTAGGACATCGAAAACACGACTCGGAATATCATGGAATCACAACCGGAGGATGAGCCAGCGTTAACGACACCGGGTGAAATTCGGAACATAATTAAAAAACTGGCTAACAACAAAGCCCCAGGTGCCAACAGGTTTTCAAATTCACACCTGAAGAACCTGCCGAGGAAAGGGATTGTTCTCCTCACCAGGATATGCAATGCCTGCCTTCTCCAAGGATACTTTCCGGGCGCATGGAAATTCGCCAAGGTCAAGGCCATCACCAAACGGGGGAAAGACCAGTGACTTCCATCAAATTATGGACTCATCAGCATCATCCCCTCCGCATCCAAAGTGCTGGAGAGAGCACTGCTCAAGCGGATCAACAACACACTGGACGCGGAAAGGACAATCCGCAAAGAACAGTTTGGCTACCAGAGTAGGGTAGGAAGCATAAGCCAGCTCATCCGATTGACTGAAGACGTGTCCCGGGGATTCAATTACAAAATTCGACGGAGGCTGTGTTTCTAGACATAGAGAAGGCATACGATAAGGTATGGCATGCCAACTTCATCACCAAACTTAGGACACAGATGTCTGTTCGATACTGCTATGTTCAGTTGATCGGAAGCTACCTGATTCTTTGATCAGTTGAGGGCCAGAATTCATCAACTTACCCCCATTCCGACCGGAATACCGCAAGGCTCTGTCCTGGCCCCAGTGCTATTCAAAATAGTCGTCAACGATATACCCACACCGCAACATGTCAACACAGCACAATTCGCCGACGACACAACTGAATATGCATCCGGTAGAAAACACGACATAAACATCAAACATCCTCAACACGGCCTGGACGAGTTAGATAAGTGGTGCCGCCTGAACAAGGTGAAGATAAATCCAACAAAGTGTGCAGCAATTTACTTTACCCGGAAAAGGCCAGTATTAAATAGGAAGCTAAAAATCATGGGTCAGGAAATAGAATGGGCAGAAGACACCAAATACCTCGGAGTTACATTGGACAAAAAACTGCTATTCCGGAAGCACATACTGGGTAGGAGAAGACAGGGGCTTGCAATACTAGCAAAATTATTTCCAATACTGTACAGTTCGGAACTCGCCACAAAAACAAAACTCTGCATTAATAAGTCAATAATCCTCCCCTTCTTCCTATATGGATGCCAAGTGTGGGGAACGGCATGAAAAACAAATATTGATTACCTCCAAAGATTGCAGAACCGATCCCCACGGGTAATACTGCGGGCACCACGATATACACCGACCGACCTCATACATGTAACGGGACGTTATCACACCACGCTACAATTTATATTTTTATTAAGTTGTGTTTAATTTTAATTTATTCAGATTAAAATTAATTAAAATTGATCTCGGGCAGCCCAAAATTGTATATGATTAAATAAATATGCAAGGGTATTTCATTTGAGAGGGCTCAGCGAAAAATGTGTGAGCATAAGATTTGTTTAAGCGAAGGATCGCACATCTGAGGCTAGGGACGGAAGTGAAACGGTAATTCCCAGTGAACGGACACAATGGGGCCGCCTCGCTGTCGCCACCCAAGGCCAGTCACTAACCCCAAAGGTTCGCACAGCAAACATGTGAAGGTCAACCTCTCCCCCGCCCCAACAAGGATGGACGCGGAGAGGACGCTGGCAAAAATGCCGCGAATCTGAGTGTGTAACGATACCACGTGATTTCCAACCTGCCTATGAAAATCATCGACAGGGTCTTCACAAGTTAATTCAGGGTGTTCTTTTTTTCTTCCCGCCATGTTCCTTCGCTGAGAGGGACGCCATCGCCTTCCGAAGAGGAGGGACTTACTTCTTGCCAGACCACGGTCAAGAGCAGTCGAGTGACTTCTTGCCAGACCACGGTCTGGGATAGTCGACTGCTGACTTCTCGCCAGGCCTGAACGGTTGTGCTTGGTCAGTACAGTGACCTGCCTATGATCACTGGCTGGTGATCTTTCTATCGCGCTGGGCTGATAGCGCGACGGACTTCAGTGTTGCTGCCTATGCTATGGTAAAGTGTTAACGCCAGGTCTTGCATCGTTGTGTTCTTATGAGACTGCGAATGACCCGTAAGCGACTTGAGAAACAGACTTGTGTTCTTTGAGCAAATTTTGACCCTGAGCTAGCCGACATTTTGTGAACATTGTGGGAACCTTTGCATATCGCGAGTTCCTTGTTTTCTCCTTGTTATTTGACGGCGCCCGAGACGCATGTTCATTTCATGTATTCATTTTGATTGCTGACTGTTTTTTGTTGTAGCGTATTGTGAACATTGTTCCCGCTTACTAACTATAACTTCGTCAGAGAATTTTCAATTAAAGTAAAATTCATATAATTGTTTGCTTGAATGAATCGGCCAGTTGTAATCGCTAGGCTTGCATTGATATGTGAGTGATTATTGTGTTAATGGTAACGTTAAATACGCCTAGCGGTGTAGTAGCCAAATGAATATAATAAATTATCTATGTCAGTTTCATTGTGATCTGACAAGGTTAAGATTCTTGCCAACCCAATAATTGATTTATTATTATTATAAATTAACATAATTCATAAAATTCCCCCCCCCCCCCACTTATTCAAATCCTATTACAACATGAACAGGCGAATGTAAACCCAAGATACGCCGAAATATTCAAACAAGCTGAAAAATTCTACGAAAGAGTAGAAAAATTTAGAGGAACTGACACAAGGCTCCATACCCTTGGTACAACAATACCAAGGCATTGAAACACTTACAAAGTGCCACTAAGCATCATATATCAGCCAGAATAGAACTGATATGACCATAAGAAAACTGTAGGGGTTTTTCACATAAGGTCGACTTTGATGAACCGCAGTCATGTTTACCCCTCAAAGAGAAATAAAAAGAATCACCAAAACCAACCCATCCCAAACAGAGAGACACGTAACGTAGAGCTACTCAGGTAGCGGGCCTTTCACAAACACACCGTTGAGGCAGAGACAAAAAAAATAAATATCAACAACCGTGGATGAATGCTGGCTCATTTAAATGCCCTGCGTTCAGGGGACGCATATGAGGCGCGCTACGGAAACTACTTTCCGCTGCTCTGCCATTGGCCACTGCGTCGTCTGGGTCTCATAAGAGACACGCAATGGACGGCTCTTTTACCACAAGACAAGACAAGGGCGCACCACCGGCACCAATGCATCTCCAGCCTACCGACAGTGGTACTGCTCACTCCGCGTTGGGCACCAGCGCGGGCAGCGCCACTCTTAGGTGCTCTCCCCACAATGGGGAACACTCGGGCTCTTCGTGCTGCGCGGCCAGTCGTGTGGCTGACACGGTCAACCATTCCGCATCGGACGTACTGCCTCAATCGTCTGGAGGCTCTGGTTACGATATGATTTCGTCTTCTGACTGTCATACACCTACCTTGCTCGGTACGGGAGGTTCGCAAGTACCAGAAACTCCGGAGAGTTCAGAACCGGCCAACAAAGGTATTGGGTCAGGCACCTCCTTCTTTGTAGTCTGATATGCAGAACATCAGAGCGGACAGACGTATTGTTCCTCGGAAATAAGTGGCGAATAGTGGTTAAACCGCAAAGAAGCTGACCAAGACATCCAGAAAGACGCCCTGCAGCAGGTATCCAGCCTGTCAGTAAACTCAACAGCTCACCCTAACCACAGTGAACTTCAATACCTTCCGCTGTACAGACACGAACTGGGCATGCTGTTAGCTTACCTACCGAAAAGGAAGAGGCAACATATCCTAAACAAAACCATTCATAGTGTTAGTCTCCCGTTCCGGCCACCAGTCGCCAGCAACAAAGTAACAGACTCAAGAGCAGCACTAGATCAGACACACCGTAACAATAGAAGTAAGAGGAAGAAAGATTCAGCAGACACTCCACCACCAGTTCTCTTCAAGAGGCTGGACCACAAGCTGACACCACGACCAAGAAGACAGTCAAAGTAAGACAGATGCAAAACGTCGAACTCCACCACCCTGCAGACTAAAGATAACCTAAGCGGGATCCTACCCAGAACTATACAGAAGACTACAAGGAAAGTGCTCCAAAAACATCAATGTTAAGCCTCAGGGGATTGACAAACACAAAATAAACACATACTGCCTAGAGGATTACAAAATAACAGTGGAAGAAGTTGCTGAAGCTAAGGGCCAACCCGTAATTTAAAGATAGTGCATGTGGTATCCCAGCAACAATGCCAGTGGACAGAGGTAAAGGTTGAATTAGCTGTATCAGAATTCGACCTAATAACAATATCAATGATGAGAAAGCCTGTTTCTAATAATTCTACCGGACTCTCCAGAGAACAGAAAAGTATACCAAATAAGAACTATGCTCTTACGATCACGATCAGCGTGGAGAAGATGAGGGCCAGCAAAGGACCACCACAATGTCGTCGTTGCCAAGCATTTGGCCATGTACAAAGACACTGCAAAATGCCTGCCAGATGTGTCAAATGCGGAGAACAGCACCCAACCACTAATTGTGAACTAAGGAAACTAAGTTACAGTATAAAATGTGCTAACTGTGGCAGAGGCCATGTCGCATCTTACAGAGGTTGTCAAGTGGCTAAAGAAGCTCCACAACGGTTGAAAAATAAAGGACCATTACCTCCAAGCAACAAAAGGCAACACATCCCACCTGAAAACGTACAACCAAGGTTACCACCCCCTCCGTCAACCAGTATGGAGAACTGGCCGATTCCGCCCGCCTCCGATGAAACGACGTTAATAAACCCTACGTCAGCACCATTGAACCACCACGCTACCAATATCCCGTCCTCACCAGACTCCTACAACATGGTAAAAATGCTGGAGTCAACGATGACGATTATGCTAAGCTTAGCAACGACGTTGGATCAGTCGACACAACAGGTGTTGGAGCGCACATCAGTTCCAACAAACCCAGCAGTAAACACATCACAGCACGAATAGGCAGGCACGTGGAATGCTATTGGTGTATTCCAACAAAATGGAGAACTATTCGAATTCTTACAACAAGAGGAAATAGACGTATGTTTAATATGCGAGACCCACCTTAAGCCTGACCTCAAGTTCACAGCAAGAAACTACCGCACATATAAGGTGGACCGGCCAACAGCAGGGGGTGGCACAGTCATACTAGAACGGTCATCACTGGCACATCAACGGATCTTTCTGCCAGCGATGAGTTCTATTGAAACCACGAGCGTGGCTGTGGAGACCAGCGATGGCCCCATCACTATCATAGCAGTCTACCACCCGCCACGTCATCAAATTGACGAAGGTGGACTGGATACCTTATTTTAAGTCCGCGGCAAGATGCTCGTAGCTGGCGATCTCAACGCCAAACATCAGTCTTAGCACTGCAGATCCATCAATGCCAGTGTCAGAAAACTCCTGCACACTTGCAACATCCATGGCTGTGTTGTTGTAGCACCAAATGTCGCCCCACACACTCCATGGAATCATCGTCACCGTGGCGACATCCTGGACATAGCCATCACGAGGGGAATGCGGGGTCCTCTCACTGCCAGAGTAGTCAACCACCTTTCCTCTGACCACAAGCCAGTGCTACTCGAAGTGCCCAATCTAGAGCGTACATGGGAAGAAGAGACAAGGAGAGACTATCGCAAACTGGCCCATCTTCAGAGAACGCCTCACAGCAGAATTAGCGCAACTGGTAGAAGACTAGAATGCTGACAGTGGACTCCAACAGCTAACGCAATGAATCAAGCATGTGGCAGACGAATACGCACCCATCCGCCAGGGCGGAAAGTGGCAGACGCGACTCCCGGCAGATATTCTTACTATTATCACCGAGAAAAACAGAGCAGCACGCACATGGCAGGAGACTAGAATGCCGGAAGATAAACGTCAGCTGAACCGCCTAATAAGAGAAGTCAAAGCCCGTGTCATCGCTCTCCGAAACTGTGATTGGGACGCACGAGTAGCGACGCTCCAGGTGGAGGACGGCACGACTTGGAAGGAAACTCGGAGGCTAATGAGAAGGAAACTACAAGTACCTCCACTACACTGAGGCTGGCGTATGCTGCAAGCCAACAGAAAAAGCTTAAACTCTTTCCAAGCCTTTGAGCAAAATTTCCAACCTGTCACACAACCGCTAGACGAAGACCACGTCCGGCGCCACCTACGTCGTTATATGCTGGATGAATGTGGCAACAACGAAATCGAGCACTTTACCAGGAGAGAGTAGGTCATCGATAGACTGGTTCGACACTTCAGCCACATCGCTGAAAGCGGCACTTTCCCATCGGCTTGGAAACATGCAGAAATCATTGCACTTTCCAACCGGGGAAGGACCCGAAGATTCCCCAAAACTACAGGCCGACCAGTCTTCTGCCAGCAATTAGCAAGGTGTTTGAACGCCTCCTACTAAAACGCCTCCAGACTCATATCAAGTAGGGTAACAGGGTTCCTGGAGAACAACATAGCTTTAGGACCGGCCACTCCACGGTGCACCAGCTGATGAAAGTAGTGGAGACGGCAACAGACGCATTCAACTACAGGGATCACTGCGGAGTGGTCCTTCTCGACGTGGCCAAAGCCTTTGACTCGGCTGGCACGAGGGCTTATTATACAAGCTTGTGACACTAGGTATACCAGGCTGATTCCTAAAGTTAATCCGCAGCTACTTGCAGAAACGAACATTCGTCGTCAAGGTGGACAACGCGACATCCTCACGAAGATACCTCCGGTTGGCATCCTGCAGGGCAGTGTACTCGGTCCATTTCTATATAGATTAAACACAGCCGATCTGCCCATGCGGCAGCAAGCTGAAACAGCTCTATACGCGGACGACACCACAGTCTTCACAGCTTCACGCTTCCCGAGATAATTGGATGACGGCTACAGGCAGCGCTGAATAATAGAGAGGAGTGGGCCACTAAATGGAGAATTCGTATAAATGCATCGAAAAGCCAGACCATCATGCTGACGAGAAGAAGAACGCCGCTGCGCCCAAGACTCAAGCTCTTCGATGAGAGAATCCCTTGGGTGACAACGGCAAGATACCTGGGAGTCATCCTAGACGCAAAGCTGACCTGGAAGGCCCATTTCGACGACGTCCGACAAAGTGTGCAGCGCCGGCTGGGGGAACTATACCCTGTCCTAAACTACAACAGCACCTTCGACCCAAGGACAGGTGTACACATCTACAAGGCGTTGGTGCATCCGCTGATGGAGTACGCCTCTCCAGTCTGAACGTACGCAGCCATAACGTAGATCAGTACCCTCCAAAGACTCAAGAACCAAGCTCTAATTTGTTTTTTACTTATATCTACCTAGCCTAATACCTGAAAATTATATTAGGCCCTAATTTCACAGTTTGGTACTAATATTACAAATATATAATCGCTAGCAGACAGATGTTGTCGTCTATTACATCATGCTGGCCACTTAGCTCTGTGGAAGGGTACCACAGGTTCCCATCCCCGCCACGAGGAGGCGGGCCAGTCTCTACTACCTACTGAAACCATTTAAATCATATAATTACATTACATATAAGGTTTGGACAATTTTTGCACAATATTAAGTACTGCACAGTACAATTTACACAATTTATCTTTTCGCTACCAAGATTTACGGTTTCATATAGACTAAAAACACCGAATCCATACACCACCAAGAGAAAGTAAAAGAGAAATATACAACAACTATAATACCACTATTGCACTAACATTACAACTGCAAAAACAAAAACAGAAAAAGAACAAGTAATAGCTTCCACACCGTCCAACGGTATTCACCTTACCCGGTTCTCCAATTCTACTCTTCAATGGTAGGATGGAACTACACTTCCACAGTGCTATCAACTACTATTACATTATACTACACTACTCTACTGTACTTCCTTACAAGACTACCCGCCACCTGGAATTCACTACAATATAGCTACTCCTCAGATGTATCTTCAAGGGTGTAATCCGACAGCCTCCCACTGCCCGTTTCGTGTTCTTCTCTGTGCTTCGAGCCGCTGCAGTTAGAGATGCTTATGGATCTTCGAAACCTCGTTGGTCACGTGATCCAGCATTTGCCACTTGTCTACATTCTGAATGATATCGTGCATTGTTGTTTCCTGCAACTGATCGCACTCAGGCCCTCTTCTGAGATTCTGTTATGACACAGTGCCAGACCACGTGTTCCGGGGTAGCCTCCTCGCCACATTCGTACAAGCTAGTCCTCGTTGGTGCAATGTACAGTGACCCGTAATAAAGTGCAGCAAGCCCGGTGATGGGTTCAAATGCTTCCACAAGAGTCGTTCCCGTATGTTCGGTATGATGGCATACGTTCTTCTGCCCGTCTCACTTCTCTGCCATAGTGCTTGCCATTCATCCAATAAAGCTTGTTCCAATCCTGCCTCGTTGTTACAGGGCTTTCAATTACTTCTTGCACTTTGTCCATATTCCCCTTCCGCAACCAGTACAATGCACCTCTTCTTCTTACTTCCAAATCCAGCGGCCATATACCCGTCACCACCGTTAGTACGTCTGTCGACACTGTGACGTATTATTATTATTATTATTACTCCGCGATTCACTAAAAGTGTGCGGCGGAGGGTGCATTGCACCTATCGAAAAGGGTTATGGTTTGGAAGGGTTATAAGGGATATGGCAGGAGGCGCCCATGGGCTATTGTGAGGAACCATCCCCGCATTCGCGTGGAGTGATCTGGGAAAACCATGGAAAACCCAGATCAGGATGGCTGGAGTGCTTTATCGAAAGCTACTCCTGTCGGATTTTAAGTTTACTCGCCCGGTAAATCCTTTCTATTCCATTCCCTAATCGCTCGTGGGAAAAATGAGTACAGAAATGAATCGGTTCTGGCCCTGATTTCTCTTATCTTATTTTCACGGTCATTTCGAGATATGAATGTTGCTGGTAGCAATATTTGCTGACTGTCATTCCGAAATACATCTGTCGTGAATTTTTCAATTAGCTTCCGTCGAGAGCAACGCCTTCGGTGTTCCAGGTCTTCCCAACCTAACTCCTTCAACATCGCACTTACGCTTTCCCTCCAACTATATATACCTGTCACGAATCGGGCGGCTCTTCTTTGGACCTTCTCTAAAGCCTCCATTAACCCCTTTTGATGGGGACCCCATACAGAACAACAATACTCTAAGTGAGGACGTACTAGTGACTTGTATACAATCGATTTAACTTCCTGAGTGCATTGATTTAAATTACGACCTAGAAATCGGAGCATACGATTTGCTTTTCCCATTACATTCTCGATATGCTCATTCCACGACAAATTATTACGAATTGTTACCCCTAGGTATTTAGCGGAATCTACCGTTCTAAGGACAGTGCCATTAATCGTATATTCATAGTTAAATGGTGTCACCTTTTTACTTACACGCATGACTTGGCACTTTTTAGCGTTTAACTCCAACTGCCAATCTTTACACCACGCAATTATTTTCATAATATCGTCTTGTAACAAAGCGCAGTCGTCCTGGGTTTTGATTTCGCGATAAATTATAGCATCATCGGCAAATAATCTTTTCATCCCCCTATTATGTCGCATAGATCATTGATGTATATGAGAAACAACAGTGGCCCTAACACGCTTCCCTGGGGAACTCCAGACCCCACTTCAGTAAGTGATGAACGCTCACCGTCGAGAACTACACACTGTGTTCTGCCCTTCAGGAAGTCTGCAACCCAGTCGCATATTTGTCTAGATATGCCGTAACCGCGAAGTTTCCTAAGTAACCTAGTGTGAGGCACAGTGTCGAAAGCTTTTTTAAAGTCTAATAGAACCAAATCAACCTGGGATTGCTCATCTATAATTCGGCACAAGTCGTGAATTAGAAGTGCAAGTTGTGTTTCGCAGCATCGGCCTTTTCTGAATCCATGTTGATTTGGATTTAAAAGCTCACCTTCATCCAAGAACCGCATGACATTTGAATAGATGATATGTTCTAAAATCCTGCAAAATATTGAAGTTAACGAGATCGGCCTATAATTCTGAGGATCATTAACATTCCCATTTTTAAACACTGGAGTTACGATAGCGGTCTTCCATTCGGCTGGTATTTTTCCTTGATCCAGAGAGACGGTATACAATTTCATCAAATACGGTGCAATTTCCTTTGCGTATCTTGAGTAGAATCTTGTAGGAATACCGTCTGGTCCGGGAGCCTTATTGGTTTTTACATTCATAAGCAGTTTAGTTATTCCCTCGACATCAAGAGCGAGATCATTCATAATTTTGTCGGTACGATTGTTAAATATCGGTATCTCCTCTGAGTTTTCTATCGTGAAAGCCTTTTTAAATATATCATTCAAAATTTCTGCTTTCTCTACGCTTGTTTCTGATAATTCACCATTTTCTTTAATCAGCGACGGCATAACCTTACGAGAGCCTCTTATTACTTTGATATACGACCAGAACTTTTTTGGATTAGTAATGAGATCTTCGGATAAATTCCTGGCTTGGAATTCTTTAAACGCATCGCGCATTGCCTTACGCACTTCCGCACGCAACTGGACTAATTTAGCACGATTAGATGAGTCCCCCGATTTTTTCACCGCGGCATGTAAACGCCTTTGCCTCCTGAGCAAACGTTTCACTTCCCTATTGAACCAAGGGAAGTTATTACTGACCTTAATACACTTCTTAGGAACAAACTGGTTTAAACCGGTCCATATTAGTTCTTTTAAATTAAACCAAAGTTCCTCAACATTTGTATTTAGCATGTACGTTTCAAAATTCTTCGCAAAGTGTCAACCATACCCGCATCGTTTGCCTTATCGAAGCAAAACACGAGTTTCTCTTTGTCATGCTTCAGACTAACGTTACCACAACCGCCTTGTGATCACTTATACCGTCTTCTATACAAACTTTATCTACAATATCAGGATTGCTAATTAGAAAAAGATCCAGAATGGACGAGGAATCTTTGTCGCACCGTTGGCTCTTCGACCATCTGTTCAAGAGATCTTTCTGCAAATGATTCTAGGAACGTTTCGGTTATTAACCTATCTCTTCCACCCAACCTGAACGTGTATGTGTCCCACCTAACCGACGGTAGGTTAAAGTCACCACCCACGATCAATATATGTCCTTGAAATTTTTTGTAAATGTTATTAAGCGACTCTGAAGTATTCCGCGTTAGCCAAATCAGAATCCGGAGGTCGATAAAATGACCCGAGTATGAACTTTAAATTTTTGCCAATTTTTACCTTGACCCATATTAACTCGCAAAAATTTTCCGTTTCAGTTACGACAGAGCAATTAACGGTTTTACTTACGGCCACGAACACACCCCCGCCCATTGAGACAGTTCTGTCCTTCCGAAAAACATTGAAATGAGGGCCAAATACTTCGCTAGATTCAACTTCAGGCGTCAACCAGCTCTCGGTTCCTAGTATTATATCGACATCATTAGTCGCAACTGAGGCGTGAAAATCCGCTACTTTCCCTCTAATACTCCGACAATTTAGTACCATTATCCTTAGCTGCTTCGTATTGTTATTTGTGTCTAAAATAGCATTTTTCATACTCGCACTCTGACGGTAAACGGGTGAAGTAATTGGAGCTGTAATATTAAAATTATTCGCGCCATCACTACCGGGACCAGCTTCTATGTTATCAGCACATCCTCTTCGGTGAAATGAAGGATCCTCGGGCCTCACGCTGTTCCTAAAAAATAATTCATATCAAGGCGGTTCCAAATTTTAGCAGCCACCTTGGACGCCATTCTAGGTGTGTAGTGGACGCCCGACCTGTCAAATGCGTCCCAGCTGGCAGCACCACTCAAGCTTATTAAAATTCCTCTTTGAACTCTTCTTAATGCCTCTTTGGGTTTTACCAGATGAAGTCGATTAGCCCAACAGCTCGCAGCATAGCCCACCAGCATTGCCAGTATTGAGTCATGGTACCTACGAATAGTTGTCATTGGTAGGTGAAATCTTCTTTGACCAATACTGATTGGTTTATTCAACGCAGACCTCTGTGATGTGCTGGGTGTAATTGAGTCTCTCATCAAAGGTTACCCCCAGACATTTACAAGCACTTACTCTTTTGATGGAAACATTGCCTATTTTGATGATTGGGTCTCTTTTTGACCGTCCGCGAGGCATCATGTATTGCGTCTTGTGCGTCTAATTATAGAATGCCAGAAATACACATTCCGGGCCAGTACTTCAGTCTTGTTGAAGTTGATTCTTCTGTTGATTCTGTAGAAATTTTCCACAGCATGTTCGGCCAATGCGGACTTGTCGAGCTATAGCAACCGCAGACGTCTCTGGTACTCGATGCGTCGTTCGTCTATTGTTCTGATTGATGTATACTTTGCCACATTTACGTGAGATGGAGTACATTATTGCGCTTTTCACATGGAACGTCCTCAAACAGAAACGCGGAATTTCATAGAGCTTCAATGTGAGGAGTACACTTTAATTATCGTTAATGTCAATACTGAAATCCTTTAAGGAGTTTCAGTATCCCATGCAAAGTTTGTTGAACGAGCTGCTGCTTTCTATTTGACAGAACTATGCGTTCTAAGATGAAGCTGGATGCAGGTGCAATTGCAATGAAATGTAAAGGTCTTTATTTGAAGACACCCAGAAATGGCGGATCTGGATTACTTTTTTTTTTTTACTTATTGCTTTACGCCTCGTCGACGGCTAAGGTCATTAGAAGCGGGATGAAACTGGGGACAAGGAACGGGGAGGAAATTCGGCCATGGCCTTTTGAAGGAAGCATTCCGGCATTCGCCTGGAGTGATTTGAGGAAATCATGCGAGGCCAGAGCGTTAACCGCTCACCCACCACGTACGGTCTGGATTAAAAAAAAAAAAAAAAAAAAAAAATCGATGCAACCGCTAACTGATGACGATATACGTAGATAATCGATAATCGTATGTATGTAAAGCGTTTGCGTGTAGAGATATATACATGCGTGATGAGTTACCTGGAAAAAAATTCGCGAAAGTGATTGTGCACTGATGAACTTGGGCAGAGTTTAAAATTGTGAAATACATGCAGTTGCAGACTTCATATACAAAGAATAGTTTTGGCGACTTACCTCCTCCATTGAACTGCAGGGATACTTTTCAGGCAACAGAATACTATACAATGTACAGCGACACCAGGATATGATACTCACATATGGGTCTCATTAGTGTTTAAATTCCTCTACGAAAATGTTTGACGTCAGTCTTGCATGAACCTCAGTCAGAGTAACACATTGTTTAGTTATTTATCAATCTTGCTTCATGGATCCCTGCTGAGGAAGGACCTCTGGGATGTGAAAAATGTCATGGTTAATGCACATACATACAATTATGAGTCATAATCATAGTAAAAACAAGTATATGTTCCAAAGACAAATAAGAGAATAACAATAAACATTAATGTTTACAACTGAATTTTGCAAAAGTCATATTGAATACAATTAATTAATTTGTTCATATTCTTGAACGGAGTAGAAGGAGTTGCCAATAGATAATCTCTCAGTTTTTCTTAATATATCTTTATTATCTGCAGACTGTTTATACTCTGGGAAGTTTATTAACAGATGTATACCAGAATAATTAACTCCTCTTTGTACTAATGACAGAGATGTTTGTGTTTTGTGCAAGTTATTTCTGTTTCATGTATTGAAATTGTGTACTGAGAATTAGAAGTAAACAGGTTAAAATGATCTATGACAAAGCACATGAGAGAATATATATGCTGAGAAGTCATTGTAAGAGTATTGAATTTTTAAAAAATTTGTGTGTAAGAATTCTTGATTATACCCTACACAACATCCTAATAGCTCTTCTCTGTGCTATGAAAACATTTTTACTTTGTGAAGAGTTTTCCCCAAAAAATTATGCCATATGAACATCACTGAATGAAAATATGAGGAGTACACTTGTTTCGTTAATTCTAGATCTGCTGTTAGAGAAAGTGTTCGTATTGCAAAGGTAGCACTACTTAACATCTTCAGTAGTGAAGTGATATATTCATGCCAACAGAGTTTCTAATCTATTTTAATACCAAGGAATTTTATACTCTTTGTTTCTAATATTGCGTTATTTTTATAGCTTACTTGTAAATCTGACTGTGCATATTTTTTTGTTTTAAACTTAATATAATGTGTTTTTTCAAAATTTAATTTTCATGAATTTGCCTAAAACCAATTTGTTACTTCACTAAATACTTCACTTACATTAAATTCTAGATTGCTGTTTGGTGTTTTTCTCACAGTCAGGTTAGTGCAAATAAAACACTCTTAACTTTGTCAGATAAGTTTCCAGGAGAGTCATTGATGTACAACAAGAAGAGGCGGGGTTCTAGGACAGAAGCTTGTGAATTCCATGTTTTATTTTCTCCCAGTCTGCTGAAGATCTTTACTTATTTTAGAACCAAAAATGGAAACTTTTTGCATTCGACTTTCCATGTATGATTTAAACCATTTACCCGAGGCTCCATATATACCACAGTATTCGATTTTCTTCAAAAGTAATTCATGATTTACACAGTCAAATGCTTTTGCAAGATCACAAAATATTCCTATAGGGCTCATTTTATTATTCAGTTCCTGAAACGTGTTATTTAAAAATGAATATATAGCCATGTCTATAGATGACCGTTTTTGGAACCCAAATTGTGATTTAGTGAGGATATTATTTTGTGTAACATGTTTTATTACTCTACAGTACATAACTTTTTCAAAACTCTTTGAGAATCCTGAAATAATGAAATGGAATGATAGTTATTTACACCTGTTGCTTCTTATTCTTTAAACAATGGTTTTACAACTGCATATTTTAGTCTATTTGGAAACACACTTTGATTTAAGGATTCATTACAAATGTGGGCAAGTACACGACTGATACAATCTCAAACTTCCCCTACTTCACTATGAACAGATCCATTTTGTTCTATGTCTCTAGAGTGATTTACAGATTTTCCTGTTTTATTTTTTATTATATTCCACACAGTTTTCATCTTATTGCCTGAATTCTTAATTTTCTGTTCTTGGACTTTCTTAATACATTTCTTAGTATTTTAGAATAAAGTTTATAATGAGCTTTCAGTATATAGTTATCTGAGTCTCTTACTTTTAACCACAGTTCCCTTTTTGTTTTACAAGATACTCTAATACCCCTTGTTATCCATCCCCTACCCAGTTCATTGTTTGGAATATTGACAACTTTCCTTTTTTTGAAACTTCCTTCGAAAAGTGTTAGAAATATATTGAGAAAGGAATCAAATTTTTCATTAACACCCTGTGCATGGTACAATTCTGACCATGTTCATTATTTAGAAATTGTATTAAATGTTTTATATTGTTTTCATTAATATTTCTTCTATATACCCAACTTTTCTTTATCTGTTTAATAGTGTTTCTGGACTTGATACATAACAGCTGGGCATCATGATCTGAGATACCAATTATTACTGGAAGTATGTTGTAATTACTGTACTGAGAAATATCCATAAAAATTATTAATTGCAGTCCTGCTATCATTTTGTATTTTAGTAGGGAAATTTACAAATGCCGTTAAGTTAAGAGACAGCATCAAGGCTTCCATATCTAGCCTCTCATTGCTGTGATTGAGAAAGTCAACATTAAAATCTCCACATAAAACATTATTTGTTTGTTATTTTTGAAACATAGTATCAAAGACTCTAACTGAGATAAAAACAGTCTAAAATTTCCTGAGGGGGCCCTGTAAATTGCTATTACTATGAGCTCTTCCTTACCATATTCTAGTTTAGTAACACAGCATTCAAAGTGTTGTTCTATGCAATACTTACTTACAACCTACACTGTTGCATTGAATATTATTTTTAACAAAAATGGCAACTCCCCCTTTCTCCATTTTACATCTACAGAAATGAGAACTTAGTTTATAATTTGGGATGGGCAGCTGAGATATTCCTCTGTCAGTCAAATGATGCTCAGATATGCACAAAACATCTACATTGAAATTTCTGGAATTTTAAATCTCTTCTAGGCGTAAGGTAATGTCATCAGTTTTACTAAATATTCCTCTTATATTTTGATTGAGAATAGTGGTCTGAACACTTTGATTCAATGAATTTAAATTGTTTACATTATTAGTACATACTGGTATGTCAGTTTGAATTACTAATTTCAATAAGTTTTGATCAGGAGAGACGTTAATTTCTTTTAGACATCTTAATACAACTATTTTATTTACCCTAAAAAAGAGCCGCGACTTAATACCACTTATTACAGGAATACCTCTTTCACTCACCTGGCATCCCCTGATCTCATCAGCAATAAGAAGTGAAAGCTTCCTTTTACCTCTGAAATTCAGATGGAGTCCATGGCGAGTATAACTGTCCCTACCAATGCAGGCCACATCTATGTCTGTGACACTGCAACCGTTCGGTCTCGAGTTGTGATTACTTTCCACCGACAGATTGGAGTCAAGACGAGTATACAACCGGGCCAGTAGATTTTAAAACATACAACTCGATCACGAACATTCACAGATCAAATTGTAAATTTCATTACATAAAGGAAAAAGTGGTTGATATAACTACAGGATCATACGACATTGACGACTTGGCAAATTATATAACTAAACAGAGTAATAACGAGAAATTGGTTATTATAGCACACAACAATTCACTGACGTGCGAGATTCAAATACCTGTGGAAACTGACTTCAGTAAACCAAACTCAATTGTATCACTCCTTGATTTTTCGAAACGTGCATTAAAATCTGGATTTCATACTTCATTCTAGACAGCGCATATATTCAAAGTTACCGCTATATGTATAGAGTATAGTGTATATAAATAAAATTACGTCAACGATAAGCTGGGACATTCACTACACGAATTTTTCCCTGCAGTGCCACCTGGATACATATTGTAGAAGTACCTGCAATAGTCATTTATTTCTCCGTCACTGTGAAAAAGCTCAAAAACATTCACATTAGTGTGGTCGACCAGGACGGCGAATTGGTTGATTTCAGAAGGGAAACCAATACTCTGGACTACATGTAAATAAGGGGCGCTTGTTATAATAAGAAGCGGCAAACTCGTACAGTTGTCAGTCGTGAACCGACAGTGAAACGCTTAACACTTGCTAATGTGTTCTTCATACCGTCGTTAGGCTATACAGTAAACAATGAATGAGGCACTTGATATAACTTCTAGTGTGGAATTTGACGAGTTGCTGACTCATCAACCTCATACACCACATTTAATAACAATGATGAGATTCGGATACCTATTCAATACCAAGATACATATACATTTCCATGCGAAAGTTACTTACATATTGAAGGAAGATTCATCAAAGGAGACGGGACAGGATCAACAAATACTTCTCACTACAAATACTATCGCGTTCCTGTTTTAGGAAATTAAATTAGAACCTAATGGACAAGAAATTGACTGAAATAGAAACGTTGGCATCAAAGGCACAATAAAGACGCTTATTTCTAACGATCCTCAACAAAAAGTTGTCTTGAACAATGGCGGATGGAGTCGACGTGATCATGGGAACGGCCACTTTGATGTATGTATACCATTGAATATGGTTTTAGGCTTTTGTGAAGACTAGAAAAGGGTACTCGCAAATGAAAGATAAAAACTATTACTGATTCTTCCTGGGGATGATACAAATTCATACACACAAGCCAATTCAAATCTTCAAAAGAGTAAATTCATCCTTAATAAATTAGTGTGGCTGATGCCGCACGTGCGAGTAGGCGGCGGAGAAAAACTGGCTTTGCTCAAGATTATAGAAATTGGGAAGCTACTGTACTACGTATTCATTTCGGAAATTGGGATGTGCGGGAACATCAGCGCTTCCTGTAAGCAAGTCACAAGTTTGGACTTTGAAGGCAATAACGCAACTGGAGAAACTTAGGAGTGTAGTTCTGCGTTTTAAAACAAATAGGAACCGTAAAACGTAAAAAAAAAAAAAAAAAAAAAAATAAAGGCCATTCTGACCACTGTTGCCTCAGTAATGCCACAGTGTTCCTAAATGAATTAGCGCACCCGTACGAGAACATGAATTTAGACTTTAAGAAAAACAGAAAAACCGTGCTGTATGACAAGTATTTAAGATTCAAGCAGTCTTACTGTGAACATGATCATCCTTCACGAAGACTAAAACGTTAAGAATTTGTTGCTACTGCACCTCTAGTTCTAATTGCCTGTTCACAACAAAATGAAACAAACTGTGCCAGTAGATATATGTATGGAATCTGATGGCAGTGAGAGTTTCCCTGCCAACATGTCAGCATACTGCCTGAGCCTGCATGATTGTGTTGTAGAATACGTACCTCTAACTGGTGTTGTGCGGAAACTGATATAAAACACGACAGCACACAGATATTCCAGCTCATAAACATGCCGACCATCTTCCTGGCCACACAGGGATTCAAGACGAATGATGGTCTCTTCATTTCCATAGCAGTTGCCGTGTCTGTAATACGATCTGACAGTATTGTCGCTACACATTGTATAACTGTATCATCACCAAAACGTGGAGGTAAGGAGCCGTCAGTTACTTGGCTGACACAAAAGTACCATGGAACACCTTGGAACAATGATTGTGTAACCTCAAGTAAACTATGAACTCTTCCACAAGCAATCACGAATGAAGACGATGCAATTATTTATGGGGAAGGTCGGGAGAAGACTCAATTGATCAAGAAGATTATCAGGAAGAAGGTCTCACTGAAGATTTAGGATGTGCTCCACTAAGAGAACTGTAGAAAAATTACTTGATGAAACTTTGTGAAGCTCATGCTATGTGTGCTGTTAAAAATTTATTTTTAATAGCTAAATTAATAAAAAATATTAATTTAAATGTATACTTTATATTTATACTTGTAAGATACATCTTAATAATCACATATCTCTTCACAACGTTTAAAATTCTTCGTTATAGTGCTATTGACATCATTAAACACAATCAAATTATTTCTTTATTTGCCTTGGGGTCATATAGGTTCATTCCGGCAATTTTGAGTAGTATGATCATTATTTTTTAGACATTTCTGGCAGCGAACGGACTGAGATGGCGCTGTCTTAAATGGCTTCAGACTCTGGCGTTGGTCATAGATGGTAGCCCCATTGGATAAAAAGATAGTATATGGTGTTTAGGCATGGTGTAAATAGCCTTACCATGCGTTGTGGGTCCTTGATTATTTCTGATTCTGGGCTGATGGAAAGATTTCTGTTTAATCTTAGATCCTCTTCTGCTTCAGTATAGAAGATTTTGGGGTCTACTCACCTGATCACTACCGTTGGTGTGGATGGTTGAGGCTGTTTGTTTTGTCGAAGATTGATGGTGGTATTGTCGCCGAAATTTGTTGGATAAACTTTAGTTATTAGGGACGACCATAGATTTGTATCAGGGCTTTTTTTTGATCATGCCTTATCTGAGCTGTATGATTTGTGAGATACTGGCATTGAGTAGGCGTTTCCTAAAGTGGCATGCCAGGGTTTTTGGAGAAAGAAATCTGGCATCACAGTTTTTTAAAAAAAAACTATGTGTTATGGAAGTTTGATGAGAGGGAATGATGCAGTTGTCGGCCATGGTGTCCATATGTTGTGGGCCAAACGTATTCCATTGGTTACAGCGGTATCTGTGGGATATGGCATTTGGTGGTAGGGTATAGTTTGTTCCTGTGGTCAGTAGTTGATAGCACTTTACTGTGTGAAGATTTGGTAATGGTAGTCTCTGCATACCATTGGGTTCCGACACTACAGTCGATGCTGATGACGAAGAAGGCTGGAGGTTGGTTGCATTGGTGTGGCTGCCCTGGGGTGTTGAGTTGTCGGTGTCCGGGTTCTTGATGATGTCGATGGGCCACGAAGCCAACCAAACACGTTAGAGAAGTCTGGTGAAGAGGAAATTGAGTAGCCATGTCATTAAGCCGGTACTGATTGAAAGCGTCAAAATGCAGAGATGCCGAGTGATTCACCCGTGAAGAATCGCCAAGTCGTGTGGTCAATGCCAGATAAACAGCGAAGAGTCCAAGTTGTAGTACAGCGATGTGCCGAGAAATTCGTGAAGAGTAGCAGGGTCGTGGATACTGAAGACAAAGCCATGTCGTCGAAGCATATAGAGATGCTGTGTAGAGATGAATAAGTCGATGTGTGACAGTGAAATGAAGATTCAAGAAGGAGGAAAGAGAAGGGAGTCTAGTGATGAATGTTAGGTATAACAACTGCGTCACACGATGATAAACGACCCCTTCGATGCTCGTCTGATGGAGTGAGGCTGTTATATATCAACAAAAATAAATATTTCTGTAACAGCTGTAACTTTCTTCGAGAAGTTTATCTGCAGCTGGGCCTCTGTAATTAGATTTTTCTTGATCAGTTTAAGCTTTTAAGTAATTTTCTATGATCTGAACCTGTGTAACGTGCTGGCCTATGGTTGCTCGCTTTGACCATTAACTGGGAATGTGGCTATACATGTGACTGACCTTAGCGTTTATATCCTCTTCTGATCTTCTTCCGGATACCGTCTTGACTTCTAACTTATTAATTTAATCAGGATTGTTTGACAACACGTGTAAGTCATGAACCTTTTACATTAGGAATATACTGAAATGATTAACACAAAGTGTGGATGAACGGTTTAATGAAATAAAACTGGGGATAGTAAATTTGACGATGATACCGGGAAGTAGAGTCCACACTCTTCCTACCGAATGCTAATCTTAGCGTAGAAGATATTAGATGAAAGTCAGTCCATTATTACAGGAAGGAACCAAAGATAGTTACGACGTCCGAGGCAGGGCGGCTAAGCAATAAGCTTGCGGTTTGCTATACGATGTTGCTCCTAAGCTTGCTGGTAATGAATAGAATGATTTATTGGTCGTACTGAGCCCACTTGGGATCTGTTTTGCGTCACAAGGAGGTATTGCCTGCGTTTGCGTGACCGCAACTTTCCACTCGAACTTCGCCTATCTCTCTAACATTTATAATATCACTGTTGATTAAAAATAAACCCAAAACGACCTTTACACCTGTACAACTTCACCAAACACCGATTTTTGATTATTTCTTCATTTTGATTAGTATCATCCGTTAAATTTTACTTTTAGGTGTCTTTTATTTGCCGTATTAATCTTTTCTTTCAGTGTATTAATTTTTTTCTGTTGTGCGTTAAGCCTTCTTTTTAACTCTACGATAGCTGTATTTTTTCTTCAATGTTGTATTTCTTAATTTTCGTTCTTTTAGTTTCAACTCTTCTACGGTCAGCATTAGCATATTGGCAGTCACATTCATACTGACGATCCCGAGAAAAACTGAGGAAAACATATGTTCAACAAACAGTACTAAAATCAACCACCGAACAGGTCCAAAAAAGCACTAGTAAATAAAAATTAATTAAAAACAATCGCCTATTATTTTCCAACAAAAATACTTGCCAAGGGACTGACACACAGACTGGAACCACACATGTTTGTACACCATCCACTATGGCTGCACTGAATTAAAAAATGGCAGACGTAAAACGAGTGGCCTTTGCGGATATCTTCACGTTGTTACATTAAAATCTACTGATTTATATTCACTCACTAGTTAAATGACGTGATTTTAAAATCCTAGGTCCCTAGGGGCTGATAGTCAGTGTCTAGTTTGGAAACTAGTTTGGTTTCAGAAAAAGTAATGATTTCTTTAAAAGTTCATATCAAATTGATGTTATTAGGTATACACTCTTATTTTAAATAGTTGTATAGAGAATAAAAGCATACGAATTAAATTTTTTCTGCACATAGATGCTCAAATTCAAAATTTGGATGGGCGGACACGGCTAGGTGTTTTTTTTTTTTTTTTAAATGCTTAACGTCTCCTATAACAACTAGGTCTTTAGAGACGGGAAAGGATGGGGGCAAGGAATGGGAAGGAATTCGGCCATGGCCTTTTGAAGGAAGCATCCCGGCATTCACCTGGAATGATTGGGGAAACCATGGAAAATCCAAATCTGGATGACCGGACGGGGATTCGAACCGCCGTCCTCCCGAATGCGAGGCCAGAACGCTAGCCGTTACACCACCACGCTCGGTGACACGGCTAGGGACTGACATTTGGGGGTCACTAACAAACATTTCAGAAGTAAAATGAATTTATTATTTCAAACAAAGTGAGCGAATTAAAAAAAAAACACACATTTTGATCTATTACCTAGCAATCTTCTAAACAAAATAAATTCAATCTGATCAAGTGAAAATTGCTGTTGATATAGAATTGCCCCAATTTAATGGAATCACCCATTTACAAAGAATCATACAACCAATTGAATGTTTCCATGTTTGAATGTTTTCAGTGAATTAGCATTGGAAAATTAGTGTGTCAAAAGGCGAGAGTAATGCTTCAAACGGCGGCCACAGTCAGTGACAACACCGACCTGGTCGACCTCTCGAGTCTGTTGATATGGGATATGGTCCCTCTCCAGTTGTATTATTCTTTATAAATTGATCTTTAGCTTCCCTTTTTGCGGCTATTCTTTGTTTAATCGTTTCGAGTGTTCCTTACTGCCTTGTTGTTGTCTAACTTTATTGTGTTCTCTTTTTACCAACCTTCTGAGCCTCCTCGCCTCTCCATTATACTATACTAGTGTGAGCCCGTGTCCATTTTTTGAAAATCGTCACGGGTCTAGAATAGTTCCAGTTTTTAGGATGAAAGATTATGACGAGTTAACCTGATTTGACCAAATATAAACTTGACAAGTGTTTCAGGACGAATAAAATCTCTTGAGCTTGAAGAATTCCGAAGTATTAATAGAGGTAGGTATTGAACATGAACAGGGACTATAGTGCAATCGTATAATTGCTTAAATACAAACTTGACTTGTATTTGACCCTAAAGTTCACTCTGAAATTTTTTTAAAATTCCCGTTTTCTTCAAAAACATCATTTTTTATTTTTTTTATTGAGACTGGGAAAATACTCTTAATCTTTGTAATCATTGGTCATAGTATCTGTAACGGCCAGAGAAGTTACTAGCCTACACATACCATATTATTAATCAGTTGAACAACTCGGAAGAAATTAATTACCAGAATAGTTGATTCGGTAACATATTGATGTCCGCATAACCTAATAACTCATGTACAGCGAACATAAAGAAAGACCATTAATGGAAGTTGTCAGTAAAATACGTAAAAACAAATAAACCGTAATGCATAAATTTTGGTCAAGCAACAACATTAGTGAAAGTTGTACTTAAATTGAAATTTATCCTAAGCCCGAATGACAATTGGCATTCGTGGTTACAGCAGAGACCATGAGTAATATAATTTTTAAAGTTTTTTTTTTTAAGTTGCTTTCATTAGCAACATGTTACTCTAAGGAAATTGTAACTGAACTCTGTTGGTGTGTGGGGTGCAGGGTTTGAGATGACGCCAGAGCTAGCTCGTATTGGTTGGCCGAGTGGTTGTTGATTGATTGTCTATCGGACGTGAGATCACTAACCTGTCCGATAGTATCTTCATCTTGATGTCTCTTCTTGTCAGGTTGACGGTCTTCTGTCTTGACACCAGGCAATTGTTGATGACGCAGTATTGCCAGACTGCATGGACATATAGCTGTTGAAAGCATCTGTTGTCTGTTATAGATGTTATATCTATTGATTGAAAGGCTACGTAAAGTTCTTATGGCTTGAGTGATGGTAGCCTGAAACGGATTAGAAAGGTTCCACGTAAAGAAACAGAAGTTACAGCACAGTTCCGGTTCATTGCGGCTATTTATACACCGACAGCTTCACAAGCACAGAACGTAACTCCTATCCCACGCAATATGATAGCTGCACCCCCGCTATCTTGAATTTAGACTCCAGTTACCGAAATGAGGGACAAAGTGGTACTGCTGGTAGTAAATCGCGAACTGCGTATTACATCTGTACGCTAAGTTAGACTATCCTGTAGCGACTGCCTGCGTCTCGCTGCTGCGAGCGCCTACCTGCTGATATCAGGGCATGCCAGCTCGTGTTACCTCGCCGGCTGTGCAGCTTAGAAGCCAACTACAGGGCTAGTCAAAATGATTTCCGAAAATTACTACAGATTTATTATTAGACATATACTTATAAGATTACACAGATATATCAACAAACTGTGAAAGTTTTTTTGAGTGTCCACAGATGTTCAATATGTGCACCTTTAGTGACACTGCACACATCAAGTCTATAATCCAGTTCTTCCCATACCCGATGCAGCAAGTGTCTGTCAATGAGTACAAACGCGTTAGTGAAAACGAAACCGCAGGTCTGGCAGATCAACTGGTACTGGTGGCACGAACATTGTGTCTTTTACGAAACCCCAAACAAAGAAGTCGCAGGGGGTTAGGTCAGGGGAACGAGGGGGCCATGACAATAGCTGACGATCAGGATCCCCAACATAACCAGGCCACTGTAACCTGTAAGGCTGCATACACAGTCACTTCCGTAGGATTCTGCAAACGGGCTACTGTGGAATATCTAAATCCCTGCTCGCTCGAGGAGTAGGCTTCTGTGGACTGCGAACCTAACTGGCGCGCACATGTTCAACGGTTTCTTCAGACACAGGAGGGCGACCGTTGTTTTGCCTTTACAAAGGCATCCCGTGACTAAACTGTTGATACCAACGCCGAATGGTGTTAGCATGCGGGGGATCCTTGTTGAACTTTGGTCTAAAGTGTCGCTGAACAGTTACCACAGACTGAGTCTAATGAAATTCGAGAACAACGTACGCTTTCTCACTTTCAGCCATCTTGCTCTCTAGCCCTCTAGCGGCCACCGCGGGAAGCTTACATTTAGTGCAATTGAAACTTCAAGAGCCACTTGTCTTATAACAGCAAACCCAATCATCGTACCTATTATAGGACAGCCAAAGAAAAATCGTGAAATCGCTGCACTTATTTTGACTAGCCAAGTATATTCACTCCGTTCTTACAGAATATTACTGGGGTTTCATTTGGTCACCTTACAAGATCCACATTTTTTTCAGCCGCAAAATTTAACAATATTTTTTTAACTATGAAACGCTACGAAAAGCAAACTTAATGAACGTATTATGGCTATTAATTTGGTATCAGTTGCTTAGTTAGTAAATTGTGGGCATAACCACGAATTTCTTCTAATAGTATCTGTGGTAGTTGTTTTGCGAACGCAGGTTGACACGTGACACCGTTCTCCAGCCAATAGCTATCGAGGTGAGTGAATGATTGAGCTTAGGAAATTATAGTAGATTTCTTATTTTTTTTCGTAATAATCATTTCTATAACATTCCCTTTGAAATATTCCTGCTTCCTCACTACTGTGCTGATGGCCTCCTTCAACAAACAGAAGCTTCTCCTGAAATATCACCACATTTTCTCTTTTTGCTATGTATAAACAACCTCAATTTTTTACATTAGTTAATTTAGCCCTACTGCTTCATGATCACTTGGTCTTTCTGTAACCTGAGACCCTTCAAAGCTATTACCCTCACGCTTTATTAACAAGATATCCAACATGTTTTCTTCTATTTTTTTTCGTGTAATTGTACGCTTCCGCGGCCGGAGACGATAGTGTATTGGCTGTCCCACTGACGCCGCGTCATTGGGCGGCAAGACGACGTTTTAGCAACGATACGATTTTGTTTGTTTACTCATTGGAGACGGGAAAGGAGTGGGAGCAAGCAACGGGAATGAATTTGGGCATGGTTTTTTGAAGGAACCATCTCGTTATTGAACTGAAGGGTTTGTGAGAAGTCATGTAAAACCGAAATCTGGATGATCAGACTGGGTTTCAAAATAGGGTTGTAACGGAGGTTGTATTTGCGGATGCAGATGTTCAGTGCTTGACAACCGCGGATGCGGAGGTGTAAAAATAAATTTACAATTATTTAGATTTGAGTATTTTAACAAAATGTAATTTAAAATCAAAATATTTTTTTATGCCAAATTCTAAATTTTTCATAAGTCTGTTTCCATATAATACTGCCTTATTGATTTATTTTATGCCTCATATTTCAACAACAAAAAATGTGGAATGATTTCAAAAGTGAATTAAATTATTTACAACACCACAATCGCGTCTTTGTCATATGAACTTTGCGGAGTTCGCAGCTCAACTAATTCAAGTGTCATGCACAAGGGCACGTCACGGCACATTTCCGTGCCCGCCTTTCCACAGCTCTAGCGGCCCATTCACAGTGCAACTTGTAGGACCTACGATGATCAGATTTTCCGATAAAGGACTCTTGACGGGCCGTGAAAGGCGTTACAGGACTACACGAAGAACGTGTTGGATGTCGTTGGACTCTCAGACAACCAACACTGGTCCTTGCCGTCCAACAAACTATGACATTGGATCCTGATTCGAGGAAACATCCTGCGAGTGTGCGATAACGACACTAGTGTGAGGCGAGAAATGACGAGTGGAAAGGATTTTTTGGAACATTTTGTTGGGCCCTTTCTAGTAGCGTGAATGGGCGACCGCATCCTACCGTAGCTCTACACGGATGTCCTATAAGTTGGACCGTGAATAGGCCGCTTTACTTTAAATGCAAGTTTTTTTTTTTTAAATCGGTTTTGGCATCTTGAGCCATACAGCCAGCATGATGAATTTTTCCAGATAATTAGACACACCACAGGACGGACATGCCATTCACAGACACAACACTTAAACACTTATTATATTGCGTATAAAGAGAAAAGAATAACATATTGCAATATAAACAAAATATCCGCTATACATCCGCTTTAAAATTGCGGATGTATGATTTGACGCGAAAGTTCCGCACTTGCAGATATCCGTTTCATCCCTAACTTAAACCCGCGCCCTTCCGAATGCGAAGACAGAGTTTTACCGACGAACCATCACGCCCGGTCTCCTTTGACTGATTTGCAATATCAACAGGTATTGTTTGCTGTTATATACCCGTTTCTCCCTCACTACCTTTGGTGAAGCTTGAGCCCGTTGTCCTCGTTTATGTTATTCGGGCGCTTGGCCATCTCCGATGCCTCCTTTACCATTCTTGGTCAGCTCTGATAATTTCACATTATTATGCTAATTTTTTTTCGAAATTAATAACATGGCTGGTCGTGGCTGCGTATCGCACGATGGCTTACTGCTCAGTGTAATTAGATTTATAATGACGAATGTGTTATTATAGTCTGTCCTCTATGTTGCGTCCCGTATTTCCAATGCAAACTTGGTCACAGGTGCACCCCGGCGATTTGTAATAGAGATAGTTTGTCCTTTACCTTAAATAATCAGTTTACCTGTCTTGATTATATATATTTTATATTAACTTTTCTTAAGTACTTACCAGTTCTGTCATAACAGCATTTATGTAGGTTAGAACTGCTACTCTTTGTTTCTCAACGGCGGTTTGATTGGAGGTTGTATTGCTGGCTGTGTGCAAGGCTCGTTTGATGATACAGCTGTGGTATCCACTGGGCAAGAGGTGTACTGTAGTGCTTCAAAAACCGTAAGTAAACTTTCAGTGTCACACACTTTCGCAGAGGGTCGTGAGGAAAACTCGCATAGAGAATGGTGCGACGCGGCATGTGAATATGTGCTCGTATGTGTAGGCTACCTGTAAACTGGGTATGCCAGTTTTCCGCAGTCGTGTTTAGTTACTATCTTTTTTAACTGCTTAACGTCTCTTAACAGCGAGGTCTTTAGAGATGGGAAAGGATGTGGGGCAAGGAATGGGAAGGAATTCGGCCATGGCCTTTTGAAGGAAGCATCCCGGCATTCACCTGGAGTGATTTCGTGAAACCATGGAAAACCCAAATCTGGATGCCCGGACGGGGAGTCGAACCGCCGTCCTCCCGAATGCGAGTCCAGAACGCTAACCGTTACACCACCACGTTCGGTTTAGTTACTATCGCATCTATGAACGACAGCAGTCCTTGTTCTATAGTAAATTTGATTTTAGAATGCGCTATATTCATATAGTCAAGGAACTCATGGAGGGCACTCTGTCCACGGGGCCACGTAACGAATGCGTCTTCGACGTAATGCAGGACTGAGGGGCGCGTGTTCCGAAATTTTCGTCTACAGTGTCCCCATTAAGACTTCGGTTGCTATCGGAGAAAGTAGTGAGCCCAAGACCACTCCTTCCACCTAGTCATAATACTTCCTTTCCCTTGGTTTTTTATTTAAAAAAAAAAACCGAAAAAAAAAGAAAAAACAAAAAAAAAAACCGTAGATTTAAGACAGAACACTGTCAATTTTTTTTTCTTACGGCTTTACGCCTCGTTGACGGTTAAGGTCATTAGAGGCGGGATGGGACTGGGAACAATGAACGGGAAGAAATTCGGCCATGGCCTTTTTGAAGGAAGCATCCCTGCATTCGCCTGGAGTGATTTGGGAAAACCATGGAAAATCGAATCTGGATGCCCGGACGGGAATTTGAACCCACGTCCTCCCCAATGAGAGGCAAGAACGTTAACCGTTCACCCATCACGAACTCGGTCAAGTAAGCTCATTTTTTCAAGATGTGGTCCAATAGCTTAGCATGTATCATTTCTGGTGCTTCTTTCACAGGCACACTTGAGAATAGCGACGCTACATCAACATTAATTAGGATGACCGTTTCTTTAAATTTAAGTCCTCGGATGCTTTTACCGAGCGTGGTGGTGTAACGGATAGCGTTCTGGCCTCGCATTCGGGAGGACGGCGGTTCGAATCCCCGTCCGGGCATCCAGATTTGGGTTTTCCATGGTTTCCCCAAATCACTCCAGGTGAATGCCGGGATGCTTCCTTCAAAAGGCCATGGCCGAATTCCTTCCCATTCCTTGCCCCCATCCTTTCCCGTCTCTAAAGACCACGTTGTTAAAAAGGGACGTTAAACTGTTACAAAAAAAAAAAAAAAAAAATCTGATGCTTTTGATGAAGTGTCAGCTGTTTCTAACCGATGAGGCGACGCCTTCTGACAGAGGTTTTAGTTTATCCATACATTACGTATAGTTACGAAATATGTGAATGGAGATTTAATTTAAGCAAACACTCGGGAGGCAATATGCATTCACAAAAAATTTTCCCCCTTTCCTCCTTTCCTGTGCTCACCTAATGTTGTCCTGTACAAATTTCAACTTTAAACTGTTTCACCGTTTTTGGTAAATTATTCATCAATTCTCTTGTAACTTATTCCAATCCATGACCTTCTTACCTACGAATGAAAATCTTCACACTCCCTTTTGCCTGCAATCTAGTGCCAGCTTGTGGTCATGATCATCTTTTCCCTTCCATGCATTACTTTTAATTCTTACACCAATATCGTTCCACGCTTCATCACCAAAATGTGTCTTGTACTCTCCCATGACTCTCTTCACTCTCCTACTATCTTCCATTGAATCCCATTCCAACTATTTTACTATATTGGTTACTGATTGTACTGGTTTGTATTGGTATCTGATTTCCAGAGACAACTCTAGCAGCCCATCTTTGCACCCCCTCAACTCCTGTAATTGATACCCAAAATATGGATCTCATATGACACCAACATACTCGAACAATGGTTTGACCAAGGGTTTATAACCCAGTTCCTTTACTTCTCTTGTACACACTTTGACAGTAAATTCGGCCGCCGCTGAAAAATTCTATCACTCTTATTTTACACAATCTGATATCAATGTCATCCTAAGAAACAGTAACGCAATACTGGCTTGCCAGTATTGCATTACTGTTTCCTGGGATGACATTGATGTCAGATTGTGCAAAATAAAAGTAATAGAATTTTTCAGCGGTGGCCAAATTTATTGTCAAAATGTGTACATCCCCTCATCACTCTCTCCAACATGTGCAGAAACCATTTCCTACTAACCGTCCAATGTGTCCTGCCCAATTGAGCTTGTTATCAAATGTTATGTCAAGATATTTACATTTCAAGTCTTCAACAAGCAATTTTTTCATCATAATCAACATTTAGTTTTTTATCTGTGTATCTAATAAGCCGACTCTTCTTTGCATTTATCATCATCCCATGTTTACCAACCCAGCTAGATATCCTGTGCAGATCAGCCTGCAACTGTTCACAGTCCCGTACTGTTTTGATCCTTTTATGTAGAATTACGTTATCTGCAAACAACCTAATTCTTGATAGTAAACTATCAACACAATCATTGATTAGAATAACGAATATCAGTGGTCCCAGTAAGCTACGCTGTGCCACTCCCATTTTTACTTCAATTTCTTATGAGACTGCATTTCCTACCCTAACGTTTTGCTTTCTAACTTTTAAAAATTCTTCTACCCAGCAAATAACTTTCTCATCAACTCCAACAGTTTTAGAAATAATGTGTAACTGGAAAAAGGAGAATGTGAATTTAAGCTGAATATTTCTCCTCTATACTCATATCAAAAGAGTGTGCCAACAAACACATCTGATCAATAAAACTTTCCACTGCGCATATATTTAAAACTCCTCTCTGGTTTTGTGTGTGCATCATACTGGGTAAGCAATAGTTAGAAAAATCTAACTAAATATTCAGCAATAGCAGCCTTCTGATATAAACTATATCGATTGTAAATGTGAAAAAGAAACAGCTTTCCGTGATGAAAATCAGAAATATTTTGAAGATTCGCTATTGCTCAGGGGTTAATTTTAACAAGTCGATTAAAAATCTCTGGTGCAAAATAAAAATTAATCGAATAATATCCAAGGACTAAACGTCACTACAATTGATACAGCAATGTGATTTATATGGGTATCGAGTTGATCAGTACTATGTTACACAATATGCATGGTAGGGTACTACAATGATGTCTGTACCCACGAATGCGCTTGCTGTAGAAGCAGGAAAGCATATAAGCCCAATTTATAACGGAATGGGGCAGTTTACCTACAGTTGCGAAAGAAATTAAGAATATCTTAATGGAATGGCTAAGAAACGAATATACTATGCGAACAAGAAAAGTGAACGGCTGTACTGTTATAAAGTAGCATTATATCCGACAGTTAAATAACTATTGACGAAAAATTCTATAAACCCTACATGTAAAAAGGGCCAAACAAAAAGTTTCCGGGCAGATGGATAGACAGTGCACCGATGTTTGCTTATACAAGAATTTTGCAGGCAGATCTTTCGTTGACTATAGCTTCCGGAAGAAGCTCCTCTCCTGGCTGCGGATCTGATAGTAATTATTGAAGCTTCTAATGACGCTTATTATTTTACCTCCTCGCGTTCTACACCTACGTTACTGAATACCAATACGTGCGGAAGACTAATAATACATATTACTGCTAAATCGTAAAAGAAAGTATTAGTGTAGTTATGGATAAGAAGGTTCTTGCGGCTGTATTAATAATGACTTAACTGAAAAACTCGCCGAGATATTAGTTGGATAACGAGATGCCCATAAAATACACCTGAAACCGATTTCACAGTCACGCAAATAGTCAGCGGACTGATTTCACGTGAAATAGCAGGTACGCTTTATGTGGTACCGTTTTATATTGGGCCATGGCTGAGGCGGAACGCGCATCGAAACTCTTGACTAAACAGCCGAACGATCCTTTACTGGCTCCCGGCCAACATGCAGTCTGCAGTTACTTTTTATGGGCAAAATGCATAAAAGTAGGATTGAAATGGTAAAAATCGTCAATTGAACGAGACAGATGGTACACTTTCATCCATTCCAAATTTTTAATTTTCTTTGCTGCAAGAAAGGATATCGCCCAAGGAAATTCTAAACAAAGCGTGAAGTTTAATCTCAAATGACCACGACGTCGACGCTCAATGTTTAAGAGAGCACATTTTCAAGAGCTATACAGTAATTGAACTGTACAATAATGCTGTACCAGTCCTTGGCACGTTCACCTTTTGATAAAGGGTACTTTTGCTGATGGTCGGTTGGCTAGGTGATACATGCTAGTAAAGAGGGTAGGTGGAAGAGTCTTACAGAAAGAAAAGAAAGGACGGTAGATCACATTAATTTACTAGTGGAGGCAACAATCGAAGGCAAGAATTGTAGAAGAAATGAACATTAGACTATATGACGCAGATAATTAAAGACGTCTCGAATACGTTGAAATTAGGAGGTTTGCGCAAGATAGGAGATGGAGGATTGCATTAAACCAGTCGGGAGATCGATACGAGTACAAAGTTAACAATACAGTTGTTGACACGGTGGATTCCCTGAAGTATCTAGGCGTAACAGCACAAAGTAACATGAAACGGGACTTGTACATAACTTCCGCCCTAGGCAAAGCTAATTCTAAACTAAGATTTATAGGTCGTATTTTGAGAAGTTGTAATGCTTATGCAAAGGAAATAAGGTACAAAACATTAATGCGTCCGCATTTGGATTACTGTTGTGGAATTTGGGATCCGTATCGCAAGGGATTGATTGACACGTTAGAGAAAGTACAGGACAGAGCTGCTCGATTCGTGACTGCTAGTTACAGTCCGTATGTGTCACAGAGCTGATACGTGGGTTGGGCTGGGATTGTTTGGCGGACAGACGACGTCGTTTTCGTTTGAATTTGTTGGAGAATATGCGAAAATCTTTAATTTACGAGTGCAATGAAATACTTCTTCCGCCAATCTATTTAGCTGGCAATGACAGGAGGGATAAGATTGGAGAAATAAGATGCCGTACTGATACTTTTATGTATTCTTTCTTTCCTCGTTCTGTTCGGGACTGGAATGCACAGAATTAGGATTGGTGCTTAGCACCCTCTGTCACCAACAATACTTGTGAATTGCAGAGTATAGATGTAGATGTAGAACAGCAAAACATAAAGCAGGGGGTATTACTTGTGTCTTGGAGTGCAGATAAGAGGAAGACACTGACCTTTTATTCATCAGATATATCGACAGAACGGAGGCTTAGGACATACTACACTCGTCAGCGTGCTTGCCTGCATAATCCAATCCTTGCCATGGGTATGGCAGATATACCTCCTTGCAACATACCGTTTGGAAATATTTGTGTTATTTTTTATCTAAAGACTGGATAAAAATTGTATTAAAAGGAAGTTCTTTTATTTCAAGATGTATTGGATATTTTAACATGCAATGTTTGCAAATTAAGCTGTCATTGGTTGAAAGAGAAATCTAACTATTTGTAAAACAACAATTCCAGCAACGGCGACCCAACCGACAGCCTCGGCGGGTGCCATGTCCCGGTTGTAGACGCAATTTAGAGACAGGCCTAATCTGCCACACAGGTCCACGACGCAGTGCTGGCAGTTCCTGGTGATCACGTCGTACGATTTACCGTTGTAAACGTTCTGTCTGCACAGTTCCTTCAGTTTTGCGAGCGTCAAACGCACTCGGCCAAGTTCGAACCTCTTCTCCATTAACTTTCCCTCGCGGTGTTTGCGAAGGGACACTTTCCGAGCCTCGTATGTGATGATCTTGCCTGAAATGAGAGAAGAAGAAAGGGCTGCACAGTGTTCTTACATTCCAACAGGTCTGTTTGTGACTTAAATCTAAATAAATAAAGAACTAGCATGCCGGAGAATGTATTTGCATATTCCATGTTTCCAGTAACTCCTGTCCTTATGCTTTCCGGAAGGCTAATAACTAGATGCTAGGTGGTTGTATACACGTTTTATCTGGCGAAACATTTTCACTTCATAATTTTTTTAAGATCCGACCTAAAAATTATAATTTTACGTTGTAATTTAACATTAACCATAAATTAAAAAAAAAAAAAAAATACATGTATCGTAAACACTTCGCGAAAATTACAATATTTGTGCATGTCACGAACGTTTGCTGTAACACATACAATTATGGAAGTCGTCTGTCATCTTCGGATGTAACATCTTCGACTAACGAATAAATTTTTCTGTGGTAACTAGTCAAGCTAGTCCATCGTTTAAACATAACGTTTCGGCGTTCACAAACTCTGTCGCCATTGTCAAGTGACTGCTGCCGGTCACACACATCAGAGTAGGTTGTTGCTCGTATTTCTTTGTACGAGCTGAAGATGGCGAAGATTTTGTCTGATGACATTTCCTTCTAGCATTGCGAAGGATGTACTTTGCTGTTGGTATGTCTTTTCAGAGGCTCTCTTTTTTATTTGTTGTTGAGTTGTTCGTTGCATCACTGCTGGTTTTGCCGGAGAGGCAATCTACGAGTTGAGTTAACAACTCGAGAATTGTACTCAACTAGAGGCCCCACTCCTGCGAGCCGGCGTGCCAGCAGCAACTGGGCAGTCGACATGGCCAGGTGGTCGGCTGAGTCGTTTTGAGTAGGGATCTGGTTGATTTCCTCGTATCCTGACGTGGCTGAGCGGTGTAGGCGGTGGACTGTGTCTCGCCAGTTAAAGTGGCGAATGTGGATGTTTGTCAGCGAGTTGTTTGTCGTGGTGTTATTGCGCGGACTTCCGGGTCTTGCTTCTTAGCGGGAGAGCCGTTGTAGTTTCGCGTCGTCTACTGGTTGGTGGTTCTAAGCTGCCTCCGCAATGGGCACCCACTGAAACAGGCTGCATGGGGTCCACCGCAGTTGCAGCAGGTGGCTTCGTGCTTGGGTCTTGGGCACTCTTGTTTCTGATGATCACTCCCGCAGCGTACGCCCCTCAGCTTGGAGGTTCATTGTCGAGCGTAGTGGTCGAATCATTGGCCCTGTAACATTGGACAGATCCTGCCGAAGTTTTCTCGTTTTGCTGGCTGAGGGTAGAAATTCCTTGAAAGCTACCTTCAGTTCTTGAAGCTTGCTGCTGATTGCCTTTAGGTCCACCAAGCAGGATGCGATTATGTTGAGTCCATCTACTGACGGCCAGGCGAGCAGGGGCAGCATGGTGTCCTGTTTTAGCAGGTCTAACAGTAACGGTGATACAGGCCCCTCTTCTTGCCCGGAGACCTGTACGTCCATCGGAATACCTCGTTGCGGCGAGTCAGAATCCTGGTTGACCGGACAAATAGGAATAATTATTGGCCAAGCCGGAGCATCGATAGGTGCTAGAGAATCAGTATTTTGTTGTTAGATAACAGGGTCGACGGTGTCTATCTTCTTCTCAGGTGGTTATGGGACCGCGTCTTCGGCCGACCCGAACGGCGACGCTGCAGGCTAGAACGTCGGCGGATTACGCATTGCCTCCGCTACCATTCTGTCCAGATCTTCCAGGCGAGAATCGGTGTTTTTGGATGCTTTTCCACTCGTCTTGGGCGGCATGCTTCAGCAGTCACAGCCAATTACTGCTCCGTTGAGCAGAATAGGGTGGAGTGTGTTGTCGCTAGACATTTACTCCAGCTTCATTTTGATGGGGCATTTCTTCTCTGTTGGTTTGTCGTCACTTTGGCTGTCGATGTTTTCTTTAGCTGAGTGGGTGCCACCGCGACCTTCTTCCTCAGAAGTGGTTGGCCGCAATTTGTGTCGTTCCATTAATGCTGCCTCTGGGGGGCAGTGGTGTCTTCTTTTGATGTGAGGTGATTAACGAGCTTTGTGAGAAGGGTGATGAGTGAATCCAACCTTTCTTCTCTTTGATCGGATGATTGACGGGTGGTGTGGTCGGATGATTCTCTGCCGGTGATCTTTTGCCTGGGTTGACTCTTTGGTGGACGCCGTCTGGTGTAATCCACGTGATGCTTAGTCGTCTCCGTTGGCACGACCTCTTGTCGTCTTGTTAGCGGGGAGCAGTGCGATTTCCGGCGCTCCTCGGGTCGTGTAGTAGCAGTAGGGCAGACAACGCTCTCTTGCCGGCTAGTTGCGGGCTGCGCATGTGACCTGCTACTCGGATGAGGATTCTTCCTACTGCGTTGCTGCTTCCATGCTCGGCAGCCGCGATAAGAAGCAGCATGTGAAGAGCCGCAGTTGCAGCAAACGGCGTCCTCGCGACGCTGGTTGCATTCTGCGACATAATGTCCACCACCACAACGAACGCATCTTGCTGGCTTTGTGCATTCGCTAGCAAGATGCCGGAATTTTTGGCACCTGTAGCACTGCACCAGCTTGCGTGGCTGTAGTTTTTCTGCAGATTTCGCAGGTGAGAACCCGCCAGCTGAACTGAAGGCCGTCTAGGATGACTGAGATAGCGAAACTCCATTTCTCAGGGTTGCCTCGTGCAAGGCGTCTTTTCCAAACTTTAAAGGACCAGTCTTCTGGTCTGACTTCTTCCACAACACGTTCAGTGGCCCCTGGTGGAAGGTGGGAGGCCTCCGCCAAGAAGCCAACTTCCCGCGGGAAGGCGCCAGGTGGTTCGAATTTCTTCCTCCGTTTTGCCTTCTTGATTACGGCAAGCTTCACGGGCGACTCGGAGGCGCTACTAGAAGCTGTAGTGTCTGCCTTAGTGAGAGCAGATAGGCACGAACGAGTAGACTTGGCTGTACCAGTCTGCACAGGCGACGTGGATGCCATCGTGATTCTTGTCTTCGAGTGGTAGTGGCGGCGCAGTACGTGCTACTGAAGTACGTGGCCCTATATCACGCTCGATACGTTCACGCACAGGGATACGTCCGATAGCTGCAAGTATTCACACTCGAATCTCTTCTCTCTCCTTCTCGGCGTCTATCTGGCGTCTCGCTCTCCGATTGCTGCCGGTACAGGAGAGCAACATTGCTGCCAACGCTGAAGGCGTAGGATGTGATTGGACAGGAGTGTCTGTCGCCATGTTGGTGGTATCTACTCCTACATTTACCTTTGGTTTAGAGTTTACATGGCGTTTTTGATTTCGAAACTTTTATTTGCCCTAATGATTTAACAGGTTATTTTGCCTTATAATTTATTTACACTGGATTCTTTATGTATATATTTTGTGTTCACTTCTTTTTCTCAGGTTATTGAGCCGCTTATATATCAAGCGAAGTCCGCGCTACGTCATCCTTTGTCCGGTCGGTCAATAGCTAGTGACGGGAAACGTTGGCCACTAGCGAGAAGCTTTCGTATTGGCGGAAGCCATTAGCTGCTGGTAGTACCGCTGATTGCTATTACGCAGACTCAGATGCCGACAAGCGCAATGCAGCTTGCTCTTCCTGTGGCAAAATCCATGTGAAGAAGATGCGTAAAGCCTCTAAGAGAAAGCGACACGCACGACCTGTGAAGACTCCACCCAAAAAGAACAAGGACACAACAGCACCCATGGCAGAAGCTCCTGGACCAGCCACTTCAACTCATCGGTTCTTTATGGCGGACACTGATGTCCCCTCAGAGCAATCAGCATCAGATTCAGAGGCGCCGCATTACAACACCCAATATACTCCACAGCAAGATGAAGGTTTTGCGTCTCCACGACGCACAGCAAAAACACCGCCCTCAACTCAACAAGAAACAACGATTGAAACAGCCAACAAATTTCAACTGTTGCAGATTGAACCACTTCAAAATGACTCTACTGAAACTGAACGGCGAACGGTACACATTCCACCAATTGTCGTTCAGATTGACGAAAACTACAAGATACTTCATCACAGAGTAGACATCGTCGTGAAGGGCCACTTCTACGCGGGCGGCGACAAAATTAAGTTCACATTTACCACCACTGAGGACTACATCGCCGCTACGGCAATGCTTCAGGAAAGAGGAACCCCATATTAAACCTTCCCAATAGGGTCGGTCCCAAATTTGAAAATTGTATTCAGGGGCATTCCTCATTCCTTGCCCACGGAGGATCTGAAGGAGGAAGTCATAGGGATGGGCTCCTCTATACAGACGGTGACCCAACTTAAACGTCTCGACAGTAACGTGCCAATGCCGCTTTTCCGAGTGGTTCTGACCGACATACCAGTAAACAGTCCATTCTTCGGAGTTGACAGGATATGTCATGTGAAAGTGCAGGCCGAGAAGCTTCGGGCTACAGCAGGACCTTCTCAATGTTTCAACTCTCAGCGTTTTGGCCATGTTGCAAAGAATTGCAAAATACCTCCCGTTTGTGTGAAGTGTGCCGGAAAGCATGATACCAATCAGTGCACCTCACAAAAGGGAAAAGATGCAGCCAAATGCTCCAACTGCGGAGAGGGACACGTGGGAACCTAAAAAGGCTGCCCAGCCTTTAAAAGGGCTCGGGACCGACAAAAAGGATTATCGACAGAGAAGAAAAATTCACCTTCAAGCAGTAATCAAACCCAAAAAGGTAAACCGCTAGGCACCACGCCAGCATCAGATCAGGAGAAGAACAAACCACAGAAGATTTCAAGGCCATCAACAACAAGACCCAACACAATGCTAAGTCACAGCCCTCGCATCCCAGTAAGAAGTCAAACAAAAGGAAAAGGAAACAAATCAATCAATAACATCAGAGACACGATGAAGCAAAATCGCTGGATGCCAACGGCGACACTCCAGGTGACGCATCCTCAAACCCCGCTTGTCACACTGCTGTAACTCCAACTGATGGAATACTCGCAGAGCAATCCACAATCACCAAGAAAACATAAGCAGCAAGTACCAGCCAGAGAAGCCAAATAGACGCAACCGAAGACTCCTCGAACGGCAACTTTAATAGGCTTACCTGCATGTTAGAGTCCATCATCAAAATGACGTGCACACTCACAGGGTAACCTGACCGTTGCAATGACGAAAGCCTTGGCTACCTCAAAATGCGCACATTGTAGCCATGATGGATAGACGCCGCACAATGCACTCTCTCACTTTTTGCATTTGGAATGCTAACAGCTGCAGGAATTCAGGCAGTTCCTCCTCGAGCAGACTGTAGACGTGTCTCTGGTGACCGAGACACATCTGAAACAAGGACTGCGTGCCTCTGCAGCCAACTACAACTGCTATCGGCGGGACAGGCCCACTGCTAGAGGAGGAGTAGCAATATACATCAAAAGAAATATCCCCACCACGAAATCACAGTTCCAGCACTACAGCAGATAGAAGCCGTTGATGTCCAGTTGGTAACGTCCAACGGCAAACTAACAGTAGTTTTTGCCTACCGCCCCCCCCCCCTCCCGTAGAAACTGGAGGAGGCTGACTTCACAGATTTAGCCGCCAGCAGAGGCAAACTCCTGATTGGAGGGATCCTAAATGCCAAGCACCCTGACTGGAACAGTAGGGTTGCTAACCAGGCGGGTAAGGCACTGCGAAGAATAACCAACAGATACGACCTGTGTGTGACCGGCCCAGAGGAGCCTATGCATTATCCCGGCGCTGGGGGAAGTCCGGACATACTTTACATACTCATAACGAAAGGTATTTCTGGCTTTGTGGCTGCCTCCACCATTGACCGGCTGTCGTCAGACCACTGCCCAGCGCTGATGGAGATCACCATCGGACCATGGCAAACGCTGGAAGAAACCAGGCCCAACATCGGACCCTGGCAAACGCTGGAAGAAACCAGGCTCAGTTATTATAAAACCAACTGGAGACGCTATCAACAGTTACTTAAAGACGAATTCACTGCTGCCGCCGATACAGGCAACATCGATGAAGTCATCCAAAAAATTGAAATAGCAGTACGCAACCCCTCTGCGGCTACGACACCCCAAGCACGCATTCCTACAACTTCCGCCTAAACTAGTGGCGCAAATAAGACATAAAAATAGGATTGCGAAAGAATGGAGGTTAACAAGGAAATACTGAGAGTGGTGGGTAAACGATTAACGTTCTGGCCTCGTATTCGGGAGGACGCCGGTTCGAATCCCCGTCCGGGCATCCAGATTTGGGTTTTCCATGGTTTCCCCAAATCACTCCAGGCGAATGCCAGGATGATTCCTTCAAAAAGGCCATGGCAGAATTCCTTCCCGTTCCTTGTCCCCAGTCCCATCCCGCCTCTATTGACCTTAGCCGTCGACGAGGCGTAAAGCAGTAAGAAAAAAAAACCCTGGAAACACGCAGAAGTAGTCGGTATACATAAGAGCGGGATAGACCCACTCTTCCCTCAACACTACCGGCCTATTAGCCTCCTTCCAGCCGTTAGTAAGGTTTCTGAAAGACTGCTACTCACACGACTGTACACCCACATAGAAGCAAACAGTATCATCCCCGACCACCAGCTAGGATTCAGAAAAGCCCACTCCACCACTCAGCAGCTCATGAGAGTCGTCGAGAAAGCTACCAGAGCCTTTAATTTCATGGAATACTCCGGGTTGGTGCTACTTGACATCTCCAGAGCGTTCGACTCGATATGGCACTCGGGACTCCTGCCCAAGTTCTATGAGCAGGGGTTCCCAGGCCCGTATGTGAAACTTATTAGGAGCTACCTCACCGGCCGCACATTCAGTGTCCGTGTCAACAATGGTTTCTCAACTATTGAAGACGGCTTCGGGTCGGTGACCCCCGAGGGTCGGTTCTTGGACCAGTGCTATACACACTGTACACCACCGACGTGCCAAATAACCCCGGTGAAGAGGTTGCGACCTATGCAGATGACACCGCATACTTCTCTTTCAGCAGAAGCGGAGATACTGTAACTCGACGCCTCCAGGAAGTCCTACAGAAAACTCTTGCTTGGGCTAGGAGGTGGAGAAGAGAAATCAATCCTACTAAACCGCAAGCCATAATGCTTACGCGAAGATGCAATCCAGCACTACCGGTGATAACGCATCCTCTATTACACCTCAATGACAAGGAAATTCCCTGATCTACAACTGTTCGCTATCTAAGGGTCACGCCCACATAGAGGAAATCAGATGCCGAGCGAGTGCGAGACTACAACAACTCTACTCACTCATCAATTTTAATAGTCGACTACCTCCAACTATTGGAATCAAAATCTACAATACCTTTATCAAACCAATCACGGAATATCCATGTCCCGTATGGGCATACGCCGCAAATCATGAAATACAAAAGCTACAAGTGATTCAAAATCGGACATTGAAGAGAGCCCTACACTAGCCACGTCATTTCCAGACCGATGCCCTACACGAGGCTACTGCACCGACTATGCTCCTGGATAGATTCAGGCTGTTGGCAAAATGATTCCACAAAAGCTCTCAGAAGTCTAAAAATCAAATGGTCAAAAATATCGGCCAGTATGATATTTCAGCGGACCGACATAAAAGACCATTGAGCTTAATAAACTAATGCACCATCAAAAAGACAAACCAACTCAGAAGAATTGACCAACCTTGCAAATAGGAGAAAATATCCTATGATAACAACTTCCATAAAACACTACCTTTTGAAGAAATGGCAGAGAATGGTGGCAGTGTGTGGCGCGCAAGAGAGGTGCGTGTTTTCCAGAATTCCTGATGTACTCTCATTTTCTGGATTGCTGGGCTCCAGGCCTTACTTAACTGAAATCCAGTATTTCTGTTAGCGAGGTTCTTTGTGATACGTATTTCGGTAGCTTCCGAGAAAATACTATCCCAATAACCTCTCGTACGCGCAAGAATTCTTGTTTCCTTGAAATTAAAGTCATGTCCCGTGTCGATATTGTGCTCGGCAACCGCTGATTTGTCAGTGTGGTCCAGGTGAACGTTGCACGAATATTCGGCGCAATTAATGGCTTCCGCCAATAGGAAAGCTTCCCCCCAGAGGCCAACGTTTCCCGTCACTAGCCAATGGCCGACCGGAAAAAGTATGACGTAGCGCGCACTTCGCGTGATATACACTCCTGGAAATTGAAATAAGAACACATTGACGCCGGTGTGTAAGACCCACCATACTTGCTCCGGACACTACGAGAGGGCTGTACAAGCAATGATCAAACGCACGGCACAGCGGACACACCAGGAACAGCAGTGTTGGCCGTCGAAGGGCGCTAGCTGCGCAGAGGTTGGGCACCGCCGCAGTCAGTGTCAGCCAGTTTGCCGTGGCATACGGAGCTCCATCTCAGTCTTTAACACTGGTAGCATGCCGCGACAGCGTGTACGTGAACCGTATGTGCAGTTGACGGACTTTGAGCCAGGGCGTATAGTGGGCATGCGGGAGGCCGGGTGGACGTACCACCGAATTGCTCAACATGTGGGGCGCGAGGTCTCCACAGTACATCGATGTTGTCGCCAGTGGTCGGCGGAAGGTGCACGTGCCCGTCGACCTGGGTCCGGACAGCAGCGACGCACGGACGCACGCCAAGACCGTCGCATCCTACGCAGTGCCGTAGGGGACCGCACCGCCACTTCCCGGCAAATTAGGGACACTGTTGCTCCTGGGGTATCAGAGAGGACCATTCGCAACCGTCTCCATGAAGCTGGGCTACGGTTCCGCGCACCGTTAGGTCGTCTTCCGCTCACGCCCCAACATCGTGCAGCCCGCCTCCAGTGGTGTCGCGACAGGCGTGTATGGCGGGACGAATGGAGACGTGTCGCCTTCAGTGATGAGAGTCGCTTCTGCCTTGGTGCCAATGATGGTCGTATGCGTGTTTGGCGCCATGCAGGTGAGCGCCACAATCAGGACTGTATACGACCGAGGCACACAGGGCCAACACCCGGCATCATGGTGTGGGGAGCGATCTCCTACACTGGCCGTACACCTCTGGTGATCGTCGAGGGGACACTGAACAGTGCACGGTACATTCAAACCATCATCGAACCCATCGTTCTACTATTCCTAGACTGGCAAGGAAATATGCTGTTCCAACAGGACAATGCACGTCCACATGTATCCCGTACCACCCAACGTGCTCTAGAAGGTGTAAGTCAACTACCCTGGCCAGCGAGATCTCCAGATCTGTCCCCCATTGAGCATGTTTGGGACTGGATGAAACGTCGTCTCACGCGGTCTGCACGTCCAGCACGAACGCTGGTCCAGCTGAGGCGCCAGGTGGAAATGGCTTGGCATGCCGTTCCACAGGATTACATCCAGCACCTCTACAATCGTCTCCATGGGAGAATTGCAGCCTGCATTGCTGCGAAAGGAGGATACACACGGTACTAGTGCCGACATTGTGCATGCTCTGTTGGCTGTGTCTATGTGCCTATGGTTCTGTGTGTGTGATCATGTGTTGTATCTGACCCCAGGAATGTGTATATAAAGTTTCCCATTCCTGGGACAATGAATTCACGGTGTTCTTATTTAATTTCCAGGAGTGTATGTTAGATAAATTATTCATTCTGTATAACTTAAATGAATTGTATGCCGTTGTTTGTAATAATGTAACGCCTCATGGGAATCTTAATTGGTAATATCGGGTTCGATCGTTATTTAATCATTCAGGTATTAATTCACTAAAGCTATGTTTGCGTTATATTCGTATGACCTACCGGCAGCAGTCAGGAGAGAGAGATTCGAGTGCGAATACTTGTCGCGAGCGGACGTATCACTGTGCGCTACTGCATCGAGCGTGATATAGGGCCACGTACTTAAGCAGCACGTTGTGCAATCATCGGAAGCATGCCATCCAAGAAGAATATAAAAGAATCGAAAAACACCATTCTCACAAAGGTGCTTTGGACAGAATGGCGGCGCAGGCAAAGCAGAATCCGCCGACGTTTTGGCCAGCAGCACCGCCGTTCGGGTCGGCCGCGGGTGCGGGCCCAGAACCACCTGAGAATAACATGGACACAGTCGACACTCTCAAAGGTGAGGGGTCAGAACAGCTCAACCATCCAGTTATCCAACAGCAACCTACTGATACTCCTGTATCTACTGATGCTCCGGTTGAGCCAATAATTACTCCTATTTGCCCGATAAACAAGACTTCCGACACGACGAAACAAGATATTCCGATGGAGGTGCAGATCTCCGGCCAAGAAGAGGGGCCTGTACCACCGCTACATGTTGCATACAAGCCTAATTGGGTATGACTGTTAGGCCTACTACAACAGGACACCATGCTGACCCTGCTCGCCTAGCCGTCAGTAGATGGACTCAACATAATCGCATCCTGCTTGGCGGACCAAAAAGCAATAAGCAGCAAGCTTCAAGAACTGAAGGTAGCTTTCAAGGAATTTCTACCCTCAGCCAGGACAACAAGAAACAAAGCCAAAAACACTGAAGTCAAGAAACCTACGCCAGGACCTGTCGAATGTTACAGGTGCCAAAGATTCGACCACTACGCTTGCCAATGTACCTCCAAGTGGAGGTGCGTCCGCTGAGAGGGTGAACATCAGGGTGATCATCAGAAGCAAGAGTGCCCAATACCCAAGCATGAAGCCACCTGTTGTAACTGCGGTGGTTCCCCTGCAGCCTGTTTCCGTGGGTACCCATTGTGGAGTCAGCTTCGAACCACCAACCGGCAAACGACGCGAAACTACACCCGCTCTCCCACCATGAAGCAAGACCCGGAAGTCCGCGCAAGAACATCACGACAAACAACTCGCTAACATCCACGCTCGCCACTGTAACTGGCGAGACACAGTACACTGCCTACACCGCGCAGCCACGTCAGGGTACGAGGAAATCAACCAGATCCCTACTCCAAACGACTCAGCCGACCACCTGGCCACGTCGACTGACCAGTTGCTGCAGGCACGCCGGCGCACAGGAGTGGGACCTAGTGTTGTAAAAAAACGGTTTTTTTTCTGGCTTGAAAAAAAACATGAAAAAAAACTTTGAAAAAAAACACATGTTTTTTTTCAGGAACACGTTTTTTTTCACAACTACTAAATCTCAAATTTGTAAGGCAGTTATCGTTTAAAATGACTGTTTTAGAGTTTATTCTAAGTACTTATCTTAGTTTAAAATCTACTATATTTTTCTGGTTCAGTAGGGAAAAAAAATTGAAATATTGACTAAATTGACTGAAATTTTCTTTAAGAACGGGGATTTCCCGAAGAGACTAGGTTGCGCGAGAAGGAATCCCCATTCCCCATTGTTTGGATTGATACTTGCTATTTGAAATAGTGCTGCCAGCCCTAAAAAATTAACTATAGATCTTTGAAAAAAATTAGGAATTTAAAATTTATCCACGGTTTTTTGCCTTATTGGACTTTCCTTATATTCGTATACTTGTTAACTCTCAGAGTATAGTGGTACTGACTCATTAAATTGTCAGTAAGGGAGCGTGCATAAACCACATAGCTTCATTTTGGCCTCCTGTGAACCCCCACGTAGCCCTACGTGGCTTTTGCCTACCCCCCCCCCCCCCCCCCCCGTTCACGAAGCATATAGCTTTCTTCCGTTTTGATTCCAGAAGACATTTTGTACTATTTTCTCTTGTCAGACTATTGTAAATTACATACGGGTTTAATTAACTGAGGGAAATAAATACTCACATGCTGTTGTGAGATCAGTTCCTCATTTTAACTGTGAAAAATGTTACGAAAGGAAAGTTACGTGGCCTGTCTCGGAACCCCCCCCCCCCCCCCTCTCCTTACGTAGCCCAGAGTAGCCTTCCAGCTAACCCCTCCTCCCTCTGGACCGAGCCACGTAATTTGTGCACGGTCCCTAATTATGAATCGTTTCCTTGCAACCGTTGGTGTAAACAAACGATTGAAAAGAAATAAAGCTCCTATTTTTTATGATAATCGATTTTAATTCAAACTTAAAAGACCGTAATACAGAACTATTGGCGCAGTCTTTATGCACAGTGTGTACTTTGCTCACAATTTAAAATTTCAATCTGAAAATCTTTTGCGTACGATATAAGAACAACCAGTAAAAGAAAATTTAACTATTTCTGAAGTTAGAGGAGACAGAAGAAGAGACAGAAAATTCCGACACCGACCGAACTAGTGTTGGTATTACTGATACTAGTGAATGTGGTACTGACATAGAGGATGAATAAAATTATGTTACCTATATAGATACACTTATGAATCATTATGTTAGACATTATATGATTCAGTAAGACTTTAAACACACTTGTAAAATGGAAGTTCCTTAAATAAAACTATAATTTATGAAATATATTATTTTCTGAAAAAAAACAAAATTTAGAAAAAAAACACGGGTGCTAGGTTTTTTTTCATGTTTTTTTTTCAAAAAGTTGAAAAAAAACATTTTGTTTTTTTTTTCAGTTTGCAACACTAGTGGGACCTCAAGTTGAGTACAATTCTCGAATTGTTAACTCAATTCGTAGATTGCCTCTCCGGCAAAACCAGTAGTGATGCAACGAACAACTCAACCACAAATAAAAAATAAAAAAGAGAGCCTCTGACAAGACATACCAATAGCAAAGTATATCCTTCGCAATGCTTGAAGGAAATGTCATCAGACAAAAACCTTCGCCATCTTCAGCTCGTACAAATAAATACGACCAACAACCTACTCTGACGTGTGTGACCAGCAGCAGTCACTTTACAATGGCGAAAGAGTATGTGAACGCCGAAACGTTGTGTTTAAACGATGGACTAACTCGGCTAGTTATCCGAGAAAATTTTATTCATTTGCAACGCTGAGAAAATCTCCAGTCTTATATATCTTTGACTAATACATGTCTTAAAATAAACTGTCGATCGGCAGAAAGTCGAACAATAGGACGTGCTTACTCGACGTCTGGCTGCAGTGAAACTTAAAAAACTCACATGATTTCGATACTATAATATTATAATAAATGACGGCCCATCACATATCCCCCAGTGTTGTTAAAACGCGCTACTCCTGGAGCGTGGGAATATCATCAAAAACTATCAAAATTTGGCACCACAGTGTACAGCAAAAAAAAAAATGTTTAAATGGGACTGGTTATAAGTATGCTAACATGTTACAAAATACCTCTTGTCTCAAATATGCATTCATAAAAATAAATAGAATCTTGGCAAAGCAAAAACAAAACATTTAATATCAAAGATATGAATACCCATAAAAATAATCATAAGATACGCAAAAGTAATAATAATGAAAAGTTGAAAATACATTAATCATGTTTGCTGGGTGTTTCCCCATTAGAATTAGTATTTGGCCAGTCTGGAACACGTATAGTAATTTGACTGCCTGTTGGAACTGTACTGCCCATAATGGAACGTTTGTGAAACATCATAATAATCTGGCGTTTATATATAAAAAAGATAATGGTAGAAATAACTAGAATACCAATGATCGTGGAGACATTTATGAAACTAATGAAAATTGTTTGGTGTGCTTTGGAGTGAATTTGAGATCTTAGGTGAGTGACAATGTGAGTGAGTTTTACAGAATCTTGAGCGTGTTGTAAATATTTAAGGACCTCTTCTTTGAGAGGTAAGTGATGGGTTACATTTAAATTAACTCATTTGGTATTATGATAAATTTCATGAGTAAAAGTAGGTAATAAATAGAAAACACTCTCGGGATTCTAGCCGCGTCAAATAGCGGCTAGAATCCCGAGAGTGTTTTCTACAGTGCTGCCGCCGCGAAAACGTTCACAGTTATTTAGGTAATAAATAGTTTGGATAAGATAATGAAGAATTAATCTGAGTAATATGAGTTGCTGGTATTGTAAAATCTGTTCCTGAAATTTGACAACTGGTTGCATTAACAAGTAAAGCAGATCCTTCTAATAACAATTTATGAATATCTAGTTTCGTTCGAGCAGCTGATTTACAAGTTGCTGTAATAGTATATTGAGATGGTTATGAAAATATCCAGTTGGTATACATCTTAGAGAAATATGGTTTAGTTAATGTATAAACTTCTCTCTGGCCTGATTTGAAAAATTGCCTGGAAAAAAATCATCACACGCATAAGTAGTTCCACCGAAACTGGATTAAATTGTGGGTTTGTACAAAAATTAAGGGATGTAAAAGGGGATCTAGGGTAGTTTTTGGATTTTTCGCTAAGAAATCTTCTCAATAATAATAATAAAAAAATCTTCTCCATAAAACAATACATATATCTGCCAACGTTCATAAAGCTCAGTCAAATGGTATCGACTGTAGCTTTTTAAAAGGAAAATTGTCAAAAATCAAGAGGGGTGGAAACTGCGAGAGGCGTTTAGATTTGCAAACCAGAAGTTGAAATTATTTTTCTCTTTGTTTTGTAGTAAAAGTGTGATAAGTTCTATCTAAACCAGATAAAAACTCTAGGTCTGTATAAAAATTAACCTCTTTAATGAAGCGAGGGGGTGGTTTTTAAATTTTTTTTGTCAGAAAACTTCGTCATGAAAAAAATACATATAAGCAGCAACTTTCGTGCCAATCGGTCAAACAGTGGCGAATGTAGCTTTTTATAAAGAACAAAATTAAGAGGGCGGAAGGAGGGAGAGGGGTTGAGCTTTGGAAAACCGAATGTTGACAGGATTTTTCTCTTTGTTTTAAAGTATACATGTGCAAAATTCAATCTAAATCAAATAAGAAATGTAGGTCTCTATAAAGTTAAGGGGTGTAAAGTGGGAGATAGGTAGTTTTTTTAGTTTGTTTGGTCAGAAACATTCTCCATGAAAAATTACATGTATATGCCAACTTTAATAGTGATCAGTTAAATGGGGTAGACTGTAACTTTGTACAAAGAACATTGGCAAAAATTAAGGGCGTGGATAGGGGCTCAGTTTTTACAAACCAAAAGTTTGACTATACATGTCCACAGTATCATCGGAATTGGATAAAAAATGTGTGTTTGTATAAAAATTAAGGGGTGTAAAGGGGAAGAAGGATGGTTTTTAAATTTTTTTTAGTCAGAAAACTTCTCCACGAAAAATTGTATGTATATGCCAACTTTGATGGTAAGCAGTCAAATGGTGTAGACTGTAGCATTTTAATAAAGAACAGTTGCAAGAATTAAGGGGTGAATAGGGGAAGAGGGATTCAGTTTTTTCAAACCAAAATTTAACAGTATTTTTCTCTTTATTTTTGACTATACATGTCCAAAGTTCCATCGAAATAATGTAGGTTTGTAAAAAAAAATTAAGGTGTTTAAAAGGGTAGAAGGAGCGGTTTCTCAATGAAATTCGTATGGGGGCCACCATTTTTGAGGTATACCCTATCCACTAAAAAATTTCATTTAAATCAGATCAAAATTGGAGAGGATATCACAATAAAGGAAGTAAAAAAGAAAATTGAATGTGGCATTAGTGTTCAGAGATAAACAATGAGTATGCTACAATTTAGTGATGACATTGTCCTGTTAGCGGAACAGACTGAAGATACTGGAATGATCAAACTACTGTAGGAAGATTTTGGATTAAATATAAACCAAACCAATACGAAACTGATGAAATGTAGTAGGTGAAAGCAACAATGGTAGATTAAACATAAAAACAGGATCGGATGTGTTAGAAGAAGTAAGTGAATTATGTTACTTAGAAAGTAAAATTACAACAATCTTTATGTTTAAAACATTGATCTAGGACCCAGAAATAACTTTTTTTAAACTTAGCACTTTTTGGTTGCAAAACACGAACTTTAGGAATATCAAAAAGAAGGGTAATTGAAGCATTTGAAATGTGGTGCTATATAAAGATTCTGAATATTAAGTAAAGTACGAAATGAAAGTGTTTTAGAGATGATGGATGAGGAAAGAAGTTTGTGGAAGAATCTTACAGAAAAAAACGACGGTATGCTGGGTCATAATTTGATTCTTGCGGTCAGGGCCGGCGGATAATGTGGGTATGGTGGGTAGCAGTACCCACCCGGGAAATTCCGGGTGGGTAAAATACCCACCCGGAATTTAAGAGTGCATAGAGGAAAGAATTGAGAGAAAGAGAGAGCAGACCAGCCAAGCATGTTAGTTTCGTCCTTCAAAATGCGTGTATAATACCCTGTGTACCCACAACAACACCATTAGCGACGCGCTAAATCCCTTTGATGTTTCAATAGAGACCGCCACCCTAGCTGTCGCCAACTGAGCAAACAATCGTGAGTGAAAGGAAGAATGCTACAGTAACATAGTGTACCTCCAAAACAGTCGTGTGTGAAAGCTGCATTAGTGTATTTCGGCTGATTCTCAATATAAAAATTTAAATGGATAAATTCGTAGTGAAGTTGAAAAGGAGAAACGAATTGAGTGTAGATAATGCTAGAAGACAGCAGAATGTGGAGGATAAATTTGCATCACCCTTAGACGAAGGATCCACTGAAACCTTAAAAGATGGCCTTGTTAAGTCAGCTGACAGTCAAAATCGAGAAAGTAAGTAAAATTCTCATTCTTGTTCTTCACTATATACATAAATACGTGCGCATGTAATGACTATTTACGTGTATGTACTAGAGATGTAACGGAAGCGACGTTATAGAAGCGGAAACAGAAGTCGAAGTTATATGAAAATGTAATTTAGTGCACAGAATCTTCATTTAGTGTCTAGTTACTTCTGTTTGATAAAAATGACAAATAATGTTATTTTAATAATCAAATTGTAATACTTTGAAGTAGTAGTTTTCTAATTACTATGATTAATATTTGAAAGTTAAAAGTGGCAAGTTATATTTTACAAACAATCGCTTAGCAGCCTTTTCTCCTTTTTAATTTTTTCTTCCCCCCCCCTCCCCCTCACAAATTAAACCTTCTTTCGCTGAACATTATTTTGCTAGTAACACTACCAGGCGGGGCTAGCAAAAATCTGCGGACTATTGGAGACAACATAGAATATTTGCGATCGTTCATTTGCCATCACCTAAAGAGGATCTACTTTTAATAGAAGTCTTTTTTGCTTTTACGACTTGACTAGACTGATATTGATTTTTTTTTCCTTCATGTAACTTAAGATCTACATTTAATTTTTAAGACGTTTTAAATTCTTCTGGATAGATTGATTTTTAAAGCAATGGTGGTATGTTCTTTCAGAGAATACCTAATGTACGCACATTTTGCCACAGATTCAGTTTTTTGTACACAACTTTATAAATAGGACTTAGTTTTGGTTTCATTTTGAGACACGCCACTATCATACAATAAAATACAAACCTAAGGGGCCCACAGACGTCGTCCAACTTGATTGGCAACTTTGTTGTGAACTTTATTGGCAACCAAGTTGTATTACCGCGGTCCCATTACTTGTCATCAGGTTTTTTTGCCGGATGTTTTCTCTTGGTACTTTCTATTATTTTGTATTGCAGTTATAAGCATTTTAGCTATAGTGGAGCGTAGTTTATGAACAATGAGTGACTGAGAATTGCAGTTTTTAGTTTTAAGAGAGTTGTGTGAAGATGAGATGCATTCTGTTGGTCTCAAAGGAATGGAATGAAAACTGCACAGATTTCTCCGTTCAATTTTTAGTGACGGAGACACGCGTCACTAAAGCTAACTATTTTCATAACTTTTCAAGACTGGGAAATAAAACCTACTATCAATTGTAGGACAAATTGCGAAAATTTATTAAAAAGGACACCAGCATGGGGATTTTATTTCTGTGAACGAATGGTCGTTCGCAACCCCGATGCTTTTAGCTAGTGGTCAGAGCGTCGAGGATTTAAAATATGGCTCCGGCTCTAAACCTTTAGCTTAGTTCTATGTTTTTCAATTGCCTCCGATACCCAGTTCTAATATTTCTGATTCTTTTCTTAAAACTGTGAATATTAGTATTTAGCCCAATTTTTTGGAAAAGAACAATGAATTTTTTTCACGCCTTCTTCTTTATGTTACGATCTTTAAAAATTTCAGATTTCCACAACTTTGGTAACGTCTCAAAAAATTCACCCAGATTTGAATGTTTGGTATACTTGCCATATTCGAAAAGCAATTCTGATCTCAAACAGTAGTAAGTAATCCAAATAACATCTGGTCAAACGAAAACGTACATTAATCGAAAACAATAACATTGACAGAACAGTTGAAAGATAACAACTGATGCTGAAAACTGTGTTGTTAACTTCCCCACAGACGCTACAAAAAGGTCGCCCACCAAATACGAAAGTTTTTGATCTCAACTCTAAAGGTGGCCATACACGATCGCTCCATTTGGATGTCATCCGTATGGATGACATCCATGCGGATGACGTCCAAAAGCGTAGCACATACACGATCATTCCATCACTCCACCAGTCAAAGGTGCAACGGCGCTAGTGTTCCTTCGCAAATTGAACGACGCGCCTGCCGCCATTTTGGTGGCAACTGGTAACTTTCAGTGTTTACTTTGTACAGTTGATACGTGTTGTCCCGATCGAGTATTCGTATTTTTTGGCTTACCAAATGTTTTGTACCATGGTTAAGTCTTGCGCTGCATATAATTGCACCAACCATGCTACAAGAGGCACAAATTTATCATTTCACAAGTAAGTATGCATTTAAATAAGTTCGGAATCTTCTACTATCTTATTGCCTGGATGTGGTTTGACCGTGTTTAATATTTTCTTTCGATACAGATTTCCGCTCCGAGATTTAAATCAATTGAGGGAGTGGTTAGCTAAAATACGCCGGGACAGTTTTACTCCCTCAGAACATAGTGTAATATGTTCACAACACTTTGAAAAAGAATGTTTTTGGGAAAACGGAAATAAAAAGATCCTGAAACCTTCTGCAGTGCCAACAATTTATCGAAGGTAAGGACTACAAGCTTTGTTATTTTAGCTGCACCATATGTAGAAGTAATACACTATCTGTGAATAAATATTTGGGTAAATTATTACTACCATGCTATGTGAAATGTATACTATCAACAGTGTGTAATATTTTTCAGAAGACTTGCCAGACCACCTCCAAAGGAAAGAAATATCCCAGTTCTTTCTGAAAATGTTTGTCATGAAGTCAGGAATCAAGAGTACTATGTGCAGCATTACCGTACTTATGATATAGCAAAATCTGTCAAATGTGTGAAATATGAAGCAGTAATAGAGAGGAAAAAATACAGCATTGTTAAGTACAAGAACAAATATGAAAAGGAAGTTGCCAAGAACATAACAAAGTGCAAGAAAATTGATTCTGTGTTGCAGTTGGTGCAAGAGTTAAAAGAAAAGTGCCAAATTACTGGAGATGTGAGCCATATTTTAGAGAATTCTTTTTTTAGTGTTTTACAGAGTTGGTTGCTCTGTCAAAATCTGGCAGAAATGCTGGTTACAGTAACAAATTAAAAACATTTGCCTTGACTTTGTATTTTCATTCACCTGCAGCGTACAAATTTGTCAGAGAATCATTTGACAATTGTTTACCTCATCCATCTACACTTCCTAGATGGTACAATGTGATTGATGGCAATCCAGGCTTTGCTGCAGAGTCATTAGCTTATATTGAACAGTTTACCTCTGTTTGTAAATATGAAATATATGGATGTTTAATACTGACTGAGATGGCCATCAGAGAAGGCATTCTGTGGAATGGTGAAGAATTTGTGGGTTATGTGAACATGGGTCATATACATTGTGCTGCAAGTGAAGAAGGAAGGGAAACAAAGGAAGCTTTTGTGGTGATGTGTGTTGCTATTAATGCTTCTTGGAAAATCCCTATAGGTTACTTTTTAGGGGATGGCATAAGTAGTAGTGATAAATGCAACATTATACTGCAAAGACTAAAAATTTTAAATGATGTTAGAGTTCGTATTGTATGTGTGACATGTGATGAACTTTCCACAAACTTGAGTATGGCAAGACAGTTAGGGTGTAATTTTAATGCAGATGAGTTCAGATCATCTTTTAAACATCCTGTTTGTTTTGTTGGATCTGTGCCATATGATGAAATTGGCAAGGAATGTCTTGGGGGACATGAAAGTGTTGAAAGAGCAGCAAGGTAGATTAATAAAATGGCAGTATATTGTAGATTATACCCTTTCAGAAATCTTTCCAATTATATTAAAAATGTAATTGTTTATATTTCAGGATTTGTTGCCATGAAAGTTTTAAAGACTTTCTCTTGCAATATTTGTACATCTGCTCTGTTTGCAGAAAGAATGTTTCCTCTACTGCTTTGTGTATTGCTGCTAAGGATAATGGGGATTGCATTATCCCTTAGCAAGTGTTGTACATATATGCAAAATTGCTGAAAGATGTATAAGGAATGAATTCATTCAATGGTGATATGAAAGTAATGAAAGGTGATTTAAAAAGAAAAATTAAAAATAGTTATTTTGCAGTGATGTAACTTTAATAATTTGTTTACTGATCTTAGTGATCACATGTTTGAAAATGTCTATCCTGAAATCATATTATCCTGCTTACAAAGAAAATGATTGATACCGTATGTTTGTCAGGACTGAGAATGTATCATGCTGCAAAAGTACACAATGAAAAACAGAAAATGTAAATCAGACAGAAATTAAACAAAACTGTGTTATTTTATAATCAATAAAAGAATTAAAAAAGTTATTTTCTTATTTTTTACATCCCTTATGTTCTCATATGAATGATATGATTGGTATTAATTTAAACATTTTATTCTATAGATTAATGATTGTATAAAATTAATGCAGACATTGGCACCTGCCCAACTAAACTGGTCTCTGTGAACAAAAAATAATGGAAACTGGCTTTAACATACAAGGTAATAATTTCAAAACAGTGGGTGCACTTGCATTCAAGTAGTATGCAATATGAAAAAATACATATTTTGTTGGCCTTGGTAAAATTTGATTAACAAGGAGTATCATGCTTAGATTTGCTTGTGCCATGTGCTGAGAAGTCTTCAGATGGGAAAGAGCTTGGTATACCAATGAACAAAAAAAGATAAAAATATTCACAAAAGAAAACACAAATCTTTCCTTTTTTGGTTGCCTTTATACTGAAAGAACTGCTCGATCACATTCTTCATTTCAATGTTATGAATGTCAGATTGTGTCTTTGAATTGAAAGGAATATGTTTGCTCAACTTCTGAAGAAACCTTAGTTTGGGATCAGACCTCTTAAATTTGTATACCTGTATTTCGTCAGTTTACCTTCATTATATTTATAAATGGGTTTCTATTATTGTAATGTTAACATCTTCCAGATCAGTTGCATTAGCCTGCTGGAAGAGAGAAAAAATCTTACATTGCTCAGGGTGAAGAGAACAACTCCGAAAGTTAATATAGTTGGTGGAAATTCTGTAATTAGATTGTGGTTAACGTCATTCGATCTTCTTTGAGCACGTGAAGACTCTTAACAGTATAAAATTTTTCATTCTACAGTGGTTTGTTATATAACTGTACGAGGGTTACAAATTTCCCGCAAACAGTTGCCACTATATCGAATACTGAATAAAAATCCTGAAAATTAAATAAACGTCCAAAAAAGTGCGGAATTATGCAAAATAAGCTCTGTGATATTACGAAAACTTTTAAAAATACTACAAAATGATTATAAAACAGATTTATTAAATTTAAGTACTTTACCAGGCAGAAAATAGTGAGAGTTACGTCACATGTTGTAAAACAACATATTTAAACAAGTAGGCTCATAAAATTAATCTTATCATACTATGATCTTTTTAAAAGAAGACCGCAAAGAATTATCTTTTTTTTTTCAACACGGTTTCTCTGTTGGCGTTTATGTCTTTATTTTTAAATTATATTAGCAACTGATCTATTGCCATATTTATTTATATTTGTCATGGTAGTCAGGATTAGAGATCCTACAAGCATGGTAAGTCCTTATCATTCTCAATAATCTCCAGCACAAAGTATTATTGAGACGACATTATTATTAAAAAAAAAATAATCGTTCTAATTGTAACTTAATAATATTTAAAACTGTATTATTTTCAATTCTACACTCAAAATAATATTTAACTTGTAGCAAAACAAATATTTCTGTAGCAGATTCAAAACAAAAAAGAAGTGGTACAATGTTGCATAGTCCACTCAAGGCACTGATGTTGCCTCCTCGGTGGTCAGTGACAGAATGAGAAGAGTTTGGACCGCGGTTTCGGCATACACGAGCCGACTGGAGCGATGGCTTGGTGTCGCTCCACGTGGTTTTCCCCACACACCGTCAGTCGGCTTGATGGCATGATGGACGAAACTGATGGATATTGGACTGACCGGATATTCAAATAATCCTGTCACTCCACGTCATCCACATGAGTTTCCCCACACACGACGCGATAATGGTGTGACATCGCTACATTTGGACGGATGGAGCGATCGTGTATGGCCACCTTAACAGGATCTCAACATGTCAACCATGAATCTATTTACAGACGTTCAACATTGACTTCAACACGGCACCAAAGTTGGCAACCAAGTTGATCGTCAGGGGACTCTTTTAAGGGGACCACCCAGTGGCTTTGGTTGAAAAAAAAAAAATCGATTTTCGGTTTTCATCATATTTCGATAGATTAAGGTATTGCTTAAGTATCCTGAAAAGGATTTCGCTGAAAAAAAATTTGTTGGGCATTTAAATTGCATTTTCCTAACAGGTGTGTTTCGATGTCACGCCCACTTTTCTGCCTATATTTTAGACCTTTATATCCCCTATATATTACGCGTTAAGGATTTTTTTACTGACTCCTGAGTGTGTTGGCTATCCTTCGAGGGCAACGGTCGGTATTCTCTTGTTTCTGTTGTTTGTAAACAACACACTTCGAAACACGCTGTTAGTTTTGTTCGAGTGCGTTTGCAAGTAGTTGTTTTCTTTAATGTAAATTTACCGGAAACTAAAATTTTCAATACATATGCCCCATTATATCAGAAACTATCAAAGATAATTGAATTAAATTTTCAGAGACTGCATGACAAAAGAAGCCACCTCTGGTAATACAAGCATTAATACTGCCCTATTAGGATGTTCACAAAAAACATTTTCTGCAGAAAAAACTTTATATTTTTGTTAATAAATTTAAAAAGTATTTCTTAATAACTATAAAACGTATAAGTAGATATTAGTACAGTTGACTGTACTAGCATCATGTAACATTCAGTAAAAATATTAAGGTCCTGCATCAAATAGTTTTTACACAAATGGGTCAAAAACTTGCTTAAATTAACATGACGTTAAGGGGGTGGTATCCTTAAAAGTACACTACACAATGCAAGTAATAATTATAAAAAAAAAGAACCCTCACCGATACGTTACCACTCCGACCTATTGTCGGCGCTCACTCAATTGAAGTTATCTCAAACAGCACCGCAGTTACCCAGTGACATCAGTTCCATTTAATCTGATTTACTTTTTGGTTTCGCTACAAAGATGTAAGAAGCGGAAACAGAAGCTGAAGTCCCAAATCTTATGAAACATCGGGACTTGTGGAAGAAAAACAGAACTCCGTTACATTTCCAGTAAGAAAATACGTGGCGTACACTCGCGTGCGCGCACGCACACACACACACGCGTGTATATATTATATTATCCTTGTTTGTGTATTTATGCGTAAGGGTGAATAGGCCCATAACACGCAAAAGTTTCAGCCACACTTACAGCTGGTAACACATGGTAGTATATCTATATATACGAGTTTTGTATAGTGTAGTGCCTGTTATCACCCGTGTACAGATATACTACTCCCATGTTATTAGCTGTAGCTTGTAGCTGCACCGGCCCCATGGCTTTGTTCCAGAACGACATAGTATAGCAGCATTATAGTGAAATACATAAGGTTCAGGAGTGTACAAATAAGCGATTCCATTAATTGCCATGACTCAAAGCTATTTAGATTCGAGTTTTTTTTTCTGTACAGTTTCCACATTTAAATATCGAAAAGGATTATAAACTGTTGGGTTTGTTTTTAAAACGAATTTACAAGATTTTTCTTAGCAATTATTTAGTTAAAATATCTTTGCCTGAATTAATTCTTGAGATTGTAAAAATGCGCATGGACTAATAAACAAACGTAGCAGGGCTACTTTCGTTTTTCCTGATTTACGAAAAAAAAATTCCGCGCTATCCTTTTTCCGCTGATATATATGTCACTTGGCCTAACACTTTATTTAATTCAAAAATGATATTTAATTTCTCTCTAAGCTATCCTTTTTTAAATACTAAAGTATGAATTCATTTTTTCCCGCTAGAGGCTACTTCGAGTAATTCTTCAGTACCAGTTATTTTTAAAAACTGGGCGAAAGACAATCCATGGCTTCAACTTAATAAAAACAGCAAAGCGATTTGCACTATTTGCACCGAAGCATGCGAGCGGAAGTTGATTATCAAATTAAACTTCACGTGCTATCGCATCGAAGCAAGCCTGGGTTGATGAGGGTTTCTCAAACTGGAAGCATGGACATGAGCGGATAAACTCTCACGCCACTAGTTCTTTCATACCAGATGCACCGAAGCGTTGAAAAACGTTGATAATATCAATGTTGTACAGTCGATATCGACGGCTCATTTAAAACAGATGATGGATAACCGTACAGCGTTGTTGAAAATATTTAGTACTTTGAAGGCCTTGGCGAGACAAGGTCTTCCTCTGAGAGGATCCAACAACGATGAAAATTCAAATTTCATGACTTTTTTAAAGGCTCGAGCTGAAGATGTGACTGAACTGAAGTCATGGCTACAAAGAGATGGTCACAAATGGCTTCATCATGACTGTCAGAATGAAATTCTAGATTTAATGGCCACTACAGTACTGTCGAAAATCATGGAAGGAATAAGAGAAGCAGATTTTTTTTCTATTTCAGTAGACGAAACTTCTGATATTTCCAGAAGTGAACAAGTTTCCGTTTGCCTGAGAATCGTTTCCGATGATTTCGTTGCAAGTGAATATTTTATTGGATTCTTTTCAACTGCGAACACCAAGGCAGAAACCTTATTTGATTTGGTCACTGATATTTTCGCCAAGCACAAGTTAGAACTCTCAAAACTCAGAGGTCAGTGCTACGATGGGGCTTCTAACGTTTCTGGAAAAATAACGGGATTACAGTCACGAATACGCAAAGAAGAGCCTCGAGCATTATTTGTGCACTGTAATGCTCATAATCTCAATCTTGTAGTTCAAGATGGGATTGAGAAGTTCTAATAGCGAGAAAATTTATTGGAACAGTAAAAGATTTGATAAACTTCGTGCGAGACTCGCCGAAACGGCTTGGACAGTTTAAGAAACTGCAAATGGGAATACAGAAAGAAACTAATGATGATTTGCCTGCTCTTGCAGCTTATTGTCCGACAAGGTATTTATAAAAATTACAAGTTTAAATAAATTTTTAAATAATGGTTTTGCATGTGTAAACATATTATTATTTTTTTTTTTTTACAGATGGTTAATGAGAATAAAATCTCTTAAATCAGTAAGAGATAATTATCAGCAGCTGATGCAATTTTTGTACGATATTTCTGTAGCCAGAGAAGCAGACAGCGCTGTCGCTGCTAAGGCTTCTGGATTTTACTCCTACATGGAATCATTTGAGTGTATTTTTTATTTAACAATGATGATAGAAATTTTTGATCGCGTCGAAATTTTGAATGCAGATTGCAGAAATCTAATCTATGTGTTATTGAATCGTATGAGAAGATAGAAGCCATCACCGATATTTTGTACTGTGCTCGAGAGTCAAAATTCGAAGAAATTTGGCGGAAAAGTGTACAGTTAGGTACTAACTTTGAACTCAGTAACCACAAATCCCACATCAACGCAAAATTTCGAAGCGCCTCGATCAAGGTAAGAGTCAAAATCTCCGATTCGAAACACCTCAAGCTTTTTTCCGCAAATCTTATTTTGAAGTATATGATCAGGTACTAATGTCGTTAAAGAGTCGATTCGACAACGATTCCACCCAGTTCTTCAAATCGTTAGAACGATTCGCTCTGGGACAGCCCACAAATGTAGAAAAAATTATAAATTTCTATAATCATGATTTTGACGAAGAAAGATTGCTCAGTGATAGAGACATGTTTTTGCAACTTTGAAAAGGCAAGATGAGGAGGCAAAAAATTTAAGAGGGGTTGTAGATTTTTTACAGAAGTACCAATGGACTAGAGGACTCATACCAGAGTTTGTACGCTTCGTCCGACTACTCATCACAATTCCTGGGTCGTCCTGTTCAAATGAACGAAGTTTTTCGGTCTTACGCCGACTCAAGAGTTACATAAGATCGACAATGTTGCAAGATCGATTAAATAACATTGCTATATTACATGTATATAACAACCTTACTGATGAACTTGATTTGGAAAAATTATTGAATCGTTTCATTTCCAAGCAAGCAAAGCGCAGTACAGTTTTTGCATTGCGCAATTAATACTGATTAATAGTAAATTTAAAAAATAATAATAAATCTTTTGTACACTGCTAAAATATATTTAATAAATATATTAATCAATAAATATTATGATGAATTTTAAATTCATTTTCTAGTTTTTACTCCTATGAATTTCCCTTAAGAATTTGATTCCATAGTTATCACTATTATTGTTTTAAGTAAGATATTTCAGGGACCTGCCCCCCCCCCCCGACTACCCACCCGGGCCTAACACGAAACGCCGGCCCTGCGCGGAGGAGGCTAGGTACAGCCGTGCCACCGACAACGCACTTTGTTCCACATAACTAGCAGTGTTCCGACACCTCGGTGGTCCGCCACATCCTGCCAGACTTTCAGAAACCTTTCAGACCTAAGATTGTAGCTACTTTGCAAAGATAAGATTACTCTCGCATTCGCAACTTCAGCTTGCCCCTCTGCGTGAATAATGCAAATTCACTCAATACACACATTACCACATACGATGAAACATCTCTAAACTGAAATTTCATCTCATCCTGCAGAATGCATACCATTTCGACAACTGAAATTATCTATACTTCCCAAGTAAGTAGATATTCCGGTCAACGTAAACGCTACAGTTTATTGTAGATTCATTTAACAATTGTTGCATCATACCGCTCTGGCTTCGCATTCGGGAGGGCGTGGGTTCGAATCTCCGTCATGCCATCCAGATCTGGGTTTTCCTTGATTTCCCACAAAAACTCCAGGCGAATGACGGGATGGTTCCTTAAAATGCCATAGCAGAATCCTATCCCACCTTAATGATTTCGACGTCAACGAGCCATAAAGCCATAAAAAAGCAAGCTGAGTAGAACTGAGGGGGAGTTTAACTTTCACGTAAAACCCAGCAGTCACTCCCGCGTTGGAGATAGCCAGTAAGAGATGATCTAAGTCTGAAAATTGATACAACTGGTGAAAACTCAGTTTCAAATTAAGAAGCTGGAAGATGGGAGGAGCAGTGC
>JARYHS010011408.1:265841961-265959250 GCA_031002005.1 Vandiemenella viatica | reverse complement strand
TCAAGGATTAAGCGCGTTGCGTCTGGACACTCACCCCTCGTTGCTGCAAATGATGTATTTGGTTGCTGCTGATTGCTAGGGCCGGCCACTCCTGAGCCCCGACTGTTAGGGCCTGCCACTCCTGAGGCCTGCCTGCTAGGTCCGGGTGTTGGGATTCGCCTATAGGTTGAGACCTGCATTTCCCAATGTCTCGACATGGGCGGAGCAGGTCCGACACGACGGCGGCATTCATGCCTGCGGGCGGCTCTGCAACGATAGAAACCAATGAGAATAAGGCTGACATCTAATTACATGGAATGTATGAATAAATAACGAAGTGAAACGTACCATTCGGTTGTATGGAATGAGTCCTCCTAAGTTCCTCATACCGTGGAAAATCTATAAAAAAAATTAATTTAGGTCAAACATTAAACACATTTTGTTAAATTATTTTTTATGTCTATTGTACTCACTATTAATCAATTCTTATTCCCAGTCATAGACACTTGTGGTAGGTAAACCATCATACTGTGCCAAATCTATAAAAAGAAGCATAGCATTGGTTAAAAACATGACATAAAGAAAAAGGTAATTACAAAAAAATATAAATTATAATGTACTCACAATCAGCTAATTCCTGTTCCAAGCCTGCACCAGATAAAGTCTCATGACTCGCTGGTTCTGCAAATTGCAAAACCCTGGGTGGATCAGTATCGTCCATGCCTTCAGAAGTACCTGAAACCAATGAGAATTAAGCTGGCATCCTAGCTACATGGAATGTAATAATAAAAATAGCAAAGGGAGACTTACCATTTGGTTGCATGGAATGAATCCTCCTCCGTTTACTGGGCACGTTAATTTCATCACACTCCAGTAAATCTATGAAAAAAAAAGTATTCAATATCAAATATTTCTCAAGTTAAAACAGTACATGGATTTATGTTAAATGAAAATTATACTCATGAAACAATAGAAAGCTATCAGAATAAAGCTGACATTTAATTACACGGAATGTATGAAATAAATAACTTACCATTCATTTGTATGGGTACATCGCAAGTACTAGTGGTACCCTCAATGTCTAGTTCTTCAGATGGCATATCTGTAAAAACAAAAAGTTAGGATAAAACGCAATGTTAATTAAATGAAATTCTTATCAACAATATCAAATATTTCTCAAGTTAAAACAGTACATTGATTTTTGTTAAATGAAAAATTATACTCATGAAACGATAGAAGCTATCAGAATAAAGCTGACATCTAATTACAAGTAATAAATAACAAAGTGGAACTCACCATTCATTTGTATGGGTATATCGTTAGTACTAGTGGTAGGTATACCCTCGAACTCGAGTCCTTCAGATGGCGTATCTGTAAAAAAAAAAAAAAAAGTTTAAAGGTGACATAGGATAAACGCAATGTTAACTAAATGAAATTAAAAAAAAACTTACTGTGATATTTATCAAATAATTCCCAATTCCATTCGTTGGAACCGAAAACCAACAGACTTCCATCACTAGTGGCTCCTTCAGACAGTAAATCTAAAAAAGATAGCATAGTTTAAAAGACTACATAAATTTTGTTAAATAAATAAAATATGAATAATTGAAACTGGCAATATATGAAAAACACATAATTACCTTGCAGATTCACGTCATCGAGAGAAGGCAAATCTTCAATGCTTTGTGAAGACATTGTCTCTGTGTAAGTTCAGATACAACTGGCTTAGTTCCTGTACGACGCTTCTTTTATAGAGACCAGCACCCCAAGATAATGACGGTGAGCAGCGCCATCGTGGCTGCAGTGGGCGGCGTGGGTGACCTACAAAGATAATGACGGTGAAGCGGCGCCGGCGTGGCTGCAGGGGGCGCGGCGCGTGACCTACAAAGAGCCAGGTAGATAATGACAGGCCGCACAGTCGGCCGGGCGCCTAATTATAGGGGAATTGGCCTCAGGGGGGCGGGTCGCGTGACCTACAAAGATAATGACGGTAAGAGGCGCCGTCGCGTGACCTACAAAGTGCCCCGGCAGCCAGGTAGATAATGACAGGCCGCACAGTCGGCCGGGCGCCTAATTATAGGGGAAGCGGCCGCAGGGGGGGCGGGGCGCGTGACCTATTTAATACAGACCCGGCACACATACACAAATCTTATGGAAGAGCGTTCTGGATATGGGAAGGGAGGGGGGTGACCTTGAGACTGCAGCAGAAACGGCACACATTCAAATCTTATGGACGGGGCTTCTGGATATGGGAGGGGAGGGGGCGGGTGGCGGCGGCGCGTAATTATAGGGGCAGGCGACCGCAGGGGGGCGGGGCGCGTGACCTATTTGAAGTAGAACCCGCATATCCTTCCTACTGTGCTCCACTAAGAGAACTGTAGAAAAATTACTTGATGAAACTTTGTAACGCTCATGCTATATTTGCTGTTGAAAATTTATTTTTAATAACTAAATTAATAAAAAATATTAATTTAAATGTATACTTTATATTTATACTTGTAAGATACATCTTAATAATCACATATCTCTTCACCACGTTTAAAATTCTTCGTTATAATGCTATTGACATCATTAAACACAATCAAATTATTTCTTTATTTGCCTTGGGGTCATATAGGTTCATTCCGGCAATTTTGAGTAGTATGATCATTATTTTTTAGACATTTCTGGCAGCGAACGGACTGAGATGGCGCTGTCTTAAATGGCTTCACACGGTGGCGTTGGTCATAGATAGTAGTCCCATTGGATAAAAGATAGTATATGGTGTTTGGACATTGTGTAAATAGCCTTACCATGCGTTGTGGGTCCTTGATTTTTTCTGATTGTGGGCTGATGGAAATATTTCTGTTTAATCTTAGTTCCCCTTCTGCTTCAGTATAGAAGATTTTGGGGTCTACTCACCTGATCACTACCGTTAGTGTGGATGGTTGAGGCTGTTTGTTTTGTCGACGATTGATAGTGGTATTGTCGCCGAAATTTGTTGGATAAACTTTAGTTGTTAGGGACGACCGTAGATTTGTATCAGGGCTTTTTTATGATCGTGCCTTATCTGAGCTGTATGATTTGTGAGATACTGGCATTGAGTAGGCGTTTCCTAATGTGGCATGCCAGGGTTTCTGGAGAAAGAAATATGGCATCACAGTTTAAAAAAAAAAAAAAAAAAAAAAAAAACTATGGGTTGTGGAATATTGATGAGAGGGAATGATGCAGTTGTCGGCCATGGTGTCCATATGTTGTGGGCTAAACCTATTCCATTGGACATCGCGTTCGTAGGTTACTGTGGTATCTGCGGAATATGGAATTTGGTGGTAGAGTATGGTTTGTTCCTGTGGTCAGTAGTTGATAGCATTTTACTTTGGGAAGGTTTGGTAATGGTAGTCTCTGCATACCGATGGGTTCCTACATTACAGTCGATGCTGATGACGAAGGAGGTTGGAGGTCGGTTGCATTGGTGTGGCTGCCCTGGGGTGTTGAGTTGTCGGTGTCCGGGTTCTTGATGATGTCCATGGGCCACGAAGCCAACCAAACACGATAGAGAAGTCTGGTGAAGAGGAAATTGAGTAGCCATTTCATGAAGCCGGTACTGATTGAAAGCGTCAAAATGCAGAGATGCCGAGTGATTCACCCGTGAAGAATCGCTAACAATGCCAGCACAGTATGTATACTCTGTATTATCATTTGTAGTAGAAAATCCTGAACACTTCAATCTTAATGCTGACATACATAGCCATAATACTAGGAATAAATATAATATTCACAAGGATTACAAATCACTGTCAATTGTTCAGAAAGGGCTAACAGTTACTGGAGCTTCCTTATTCAATGTATTACCAACAGAAATTAAATGTTATCTACAAAAACCCAACTGCTTTAAGTCCAAACTGAAAGAGTTTCTACTTCAGAACCCATTTTACTCTGTAAAAGAATTTTCTTCTTGGAATTTGGTAACTAAGAATGACTGATAAAATAGTATATATGGTGTATGGAAGGGGAAGGTGACAAAATTATCCACAATTACTAAAATGATATATGGTTTTTCTTTCTGTTGAAACTTGACAAATGAACTAATTACACTGTTTACAAAATTTCACTTATATATAGTAACTAACATGGGATAGCATGCACTCAAAAACTGCTGTGAAAAATTATCATATTAACAGGTTTTTAAGTAATTGACTGCTTATGAGTTGTTGGTAATATAATTGATATTGCTAATAGGTGTGTGTACTGTTCCACATAAATAGCAACTAACATAATATAATATGTAGTCACAAATTAAAATGAAACCTTACATGGTAACTGGTTGGTAAGAAAATAACTGCTTATTAGATGCTGGTAACAAGTGTATACACTGTTCCACATAATAAGTATTAATTAACTCGGGATTGTATTTGTAGATTACAGGAGATATTGGTTATACTAATGGGTTGTTGCTAACTTGTTGTCAATATATAATAATATTATCAATTATATAGTAATATTGACATTACTAATAAGTGTATGTACTGTTCCACATCCCCGAGATTATTCTCACATGGGATCAAAGTGAACATATCTATCTATCTAAGTCGTGTGGTCAATGCCAGATAAACAGCGAAGAGTCCAAGTTGTAGTACAGCGATGTGCCGAGAAATTCGTGAAGAGTAGCAGGGTCGTGGATACTGAAGACCAAGCCATGTCGTCGAAGCATATAGAGATGCTATGTAGAGATGACTAAGTCGATGTGTGACAGTGAAATGAAGATTCAAGAAGGAGGAAAGAGAAGGGAGTCCAGTGATGAAAGTTAGGTATAATAACTGCGTCACACGATGATAAACGACCCCTTCGATTCTCGTCTGATGGAGTGAGGCTGTTATATATCAACAAAAATAAATATTTCTTCGAGAAGTTTATCTCCAGCTGGGCCTCTGTAATTAGATTTTTCTTGATCAGTTTAAGCTTTTAAGTAATTTTCTATGATCTGAACCTGTGTAACGTGCTGGCCTATGGTTAGGTGACTGCGTTGCGCGCTTTGACCATTAACTGGGAATGTGGCTATTCAAGTGACTGACCATAGCGTTTATATCCTCTTCTGATCTTCTTCCGGATACCGTCTTGACTTCTAATTTATTAATTTAATCAGGATTGTTTGACAACACGTGTAAGTCATGAACCTTTTACATTAGGAATATACTGAAATGGTTAACACAAATTGTGGATGAACGGTTTAATGAAATAAAACTGGGGATAGTAAATTTGACGATGATACCGGGAAGTAGAGTCCACACTCTTCCTACCGAATGCTAATCTTAGCGTAGAAGATATTAGATGAAAGTCAGTCTATTATTACAGGATGGAACCAAAGATAGTTACGACGTCCGAGGCAGGGCGGTTAAGCTTTAAGCTTGCGGTGTACTATCAGATGTTGCTCCTAAGCTTGCTGGTAATGAACAGAATTATTTATTGGTTGTACAGAGCCCACTTCGGCTCTGTTTTGCGTCACAGGGAAGTATTACTGACATCCTATTCAGCATTCCTGAACAGGGCCACAACTTTACCTGCGTTTGCGTGATCGCAACTTTCCACTTCGCCAATCTCTCTAACATATATAATATCACTCTTAATTAAAATTAAATCCCAAAACGACCTTTACACCTGTACAACATAACCTAACAACGCCTTTTTGACTATTTCTTCATTTTGATTAGTATCGTCCGTTAAATTTTATTTTTCGGCGTGTTTTGTTTGCCATTTTGAACCTTTCTTTTAGTGTATTAAATATTTTTCTGTTGCGCGTTAAACCTACTTTTTAACTCTGCAGTAACTGTATACTTTTCCCTCCACGTTACATTTCTTAATTTCAGTTCTTTTAGCTTCAACTCTTCTATGGTAAGCATTAGCATTTTGGCAGTCACATTCATGGCAACGGCCTGACGGTTAAGGCAGTGATGATTCCGAGAAAAACTGAGGAAAACAGATGTTCAACAAACAGTACTAAAATCAACTACCGAACAGGTCCAAAAAAGCTCTAGTAAATAAAAATTAATTAAAAACAATCGCCTATTATTTTCCAACAACAATACTTACCGAGGGACTGACACACAGACTGGAACCACACATGTTTGCACACCATCCAGTACGGCTGCACTGAATTAAAAAATGGCAGACGTAAAACGAGTGGCCTTTGCGGATAGCTTCACGATGTTACATTAAAATCTACTGATTTGTATTCACTCACTAGTTAAATCACGTGATTTTAAAATCCTAAGTCGCTAGGGGCTGATAGTCAGAGGCTAGTTTGGAAACTAGTTTGGCTTAAGAAAAAGTAATGATTTTTTTTAAAGTTCATATCAAATTGATGTTATTAGGTATACACTCTTATTTTGAATAGTTGTATAGAGAATAAAAGTATACGAACTAAATGTTTTCCGCATATGGATGCTGAAATTCAAAATTTGGATGGGCGGACACGGCTAGGGACTGACATTTTGGGGTCACTAACAAACATTTCAGAAGTAAAATAAATTTATTATTTCAAACAAAGTGAGCGAATTAAAAAAAAAAACATTTCGATCTATTACCTAGCAATCTTCTAAACAAAATAAATTCAATCTGATCAAGTGAAAATTGCTGTTGATAAAGAGTTGTCCCAATTTTATGGAATCACCCATTTACAAAGAATCATACAACTAATTGAATTTTTCCGTGTTTGAATGTTTTCAGTGAATTAGCATTGGAAATTTAGTGTGTCAAAAGGCGAGAGTAATGCTTCAAACGGCGGCCACAGTCAGTGACAACACCGACCTGGTCGACTTCTCGAGTCTCTTGATATGGGGTATGGTCACTCTCCAGGTGTATTATTCTTTATAAATTGATCTTTAGCTTCCCTTTTTGCGGCTATTCTTTGTTTAATCGTTTCAAGTGCTCCTTATTGCCTTGATCTTGTCTAACTCTAATGTGTTCTCTTTTTATCAACCTGAGCCTCCTCGCCTCTTCATTATACTATACTAGTGTGAGACCGTGTCCATTTTTTGAAAATCGTTACGGGTCTAGAATAGTTCAGTTTTTATGATGAAAGATTATGACGAGTTAACCTGATTTGACCAAATATAAATTTGACCTGTGTTTCAGGGCGAATAAAATCTCTTGAGCTTGAAGAACTCAGAAGCATTAATAGAGGTAGGTACTAAACACGAACAGGGACTAGAGTGCAATCGTATAATTGTTTAAATACAAACTTAACTTGTATTTGACCCTTAAAGTTCACTCTGAAAATTTTTAAATCCTTTTTTCTTCGAAACCATCATTTTCATTTTTTTTTAGTGAGACTAAACAAACACTCTTAATCATCGGTCATAGTATCTGTAACGACCAGAGAAGTTACTAGCATACACATTCCATATTATTAATCAGTTGAACAACTCGGAAGAAATTAATTACCAGAATAGTTGATTCGGTAACATGTTGATGTCCACTTAACTTAATAACTCATGTACAGCGAACATGAAGAAAGACCCTTAATGGAAGTTTTCAGTAAAATACATAAAAAGTAAAAAAAAAAAAAACGTAATGCGTTAACTTTGGTCAAGCAACAACATTAGTGAAAGTTGTAATTAAATTGAAATTTATGCTAAGCCCGAATGACAGTTGGCATTTGTGGTTACAGCAGAGACCATGAGTGATATAATTTTAAAGTTTTTTTTAAGTTGCTTTCATTAGCAACATGTTACTGAAAGGAAATTATAATTGAACTCTGTTGGTGTGTGGGGTGCAGGGTTTGAGTCCCGCAGATGACGCCAGAGCTAGCTCGTATTGGTTGGCCGAGTGGTTGTTGATTGATTGTCTATCGGACGTGAGATCACTAACCTGTCCGATAGTACTTTCTTCTTGTCAGGTTGACGGTCTTCTCTGACACCAGGCAATTGTTGATGACGCAGTGTTGCCAGAATGCATGGACGTATAGCTGTTGAAAGCAACTGTTGTCTGTTATAGATGTTATATCTATTGATTGAAAGGCTACGTAAAGTTCTTATGGCTCGAGTGGTGGTAGCCTGAAACGGATTAGAAAGATTCCACGTAAAGAAACAGAAGTTACGGCACAGCTCAGGCTTATTGCGGCTATTTATTCACCGACAGCTTCACAAACACAGAACGTAACTCCTATCCCACGCAATATGTTAGCTACACCCCCGCTATCTTGAATGTAGACTCCAGTTACCGAAATGGGATACAAAGTGGTACTGCTGGTAGTAAATCGCGAACTGCGTATTACATCTGTACGCTAAGTTAGACTGTCCGGTAGCGACTGACTCCGAAAATTACTACAGATTTTTTATTTGACATATAGTTACAAGATTATACAGATAAATAAACAAAATGTGAAAGTTTTTTTGAGTGTCTACAGTTGTTAAATATGTACACCTTTATTGACTCTGCACACATCAAGTCTATAATCAAGTTCTTCCCATAATGGATGCTGCATGTGTCTGTTAATGAGAGCAAATGCATTGGTGATGCGAACCCGCAGGTCTGGCAGATCAACTGGTACTGGTGGCACGAACACTGTGTCTTTTACGAAACCCCAAACAAAGAAGTCGCAGGGGGTTAGGTCAGGGGAACGAGGAGGCCATGACATCATCTGACGATCAGGATCCCCAACATAACCAGGCCACCACTTCATCGTTGTGCGACAGAGCTTGCAGCAACTGTAACCTGTAAGGCTTCATACACAGCCGCTTCCGTAGAATTCTCCAAACGGTCTACTGTGGAATATCTAAATCCCTGCTCGCTCGAGGAGTAGGCTGCAGTGGACTACGAACCTAACTGGCGCTCACACGTTCAACGGTTTCTTCAGACACAGGAGGGCGACCGTTGTTTTACCTTTACAAAGGCATCCCGTGACTAAACTGTTGATACCAACGCCGAATGGAGTTAGCATGCGAGGGATCCTTGACGAACTTTGGTCTAAAGTGTCGCTGAACAGTTACCATACACTGATCAAATGAAATTCGAGAATAACGTCCGCTTTCTCACTTTCAGCAATCTTGCTCTCTAGCGCTCTAGCGGCCACCGCGGGAAGCTTGCATTGAGTGCAATCGAAACTTCGAGAGCAGTTCACGTTTAGCTACGGTCGCATACGGATCTAGTCTAGCAGCTACGAGAGTGCTTCCTTGTTTACGTGTGTGTCGGTAGTGAAGTGAGTCTACAGCGGAGCGAGTGGCCATAGCGCCAAGTGAGTGTATCGGTGACAACAAGTTATATTGAGACACAACATCCGAACCAAAAAGTAGTTGTTAAAACAAGTGTAAAGGAATTTAAGTGCACGTCAGAACAGCTACAGCTCGTCGGCAGCGGCGCAGCAATGGCGGAATCTAGTGGTGGCGTTACAGCCAAAACAACTCGCGATAAGCAAGATTTATTTATCTACCAATCAGAACAAGAGATGTCGGAGTCTACAAAAAAGAAGATGGAAGAATCTACCTTGGATAGTGAAGAAGAAGGGAAATATTACCTCAGAAAGAAGCGTAAAGCCTCGGAGAGAAGAGGTGTACCTAAGGTAAATAAAGAAGAACCAACGACGTCAGAAACATTACTTAACTCGAATAAGGAACAAATTACAAAGCAGATGACAACATCGCAGCAGCCACCATACCACACCCCAGAAATAGCGGGTAAGACAAAAAGTGACCAACTTAACCCCGTGACCACAAGCGAAGGCGGGGATAAAGACAAGCCAACTTCCCCACATCAACGTATCAGACTATATGGCCGTCAATCACAAGCACCTTATGTAGTCACAATTGAGCCAAAGATGAATGGCACTAATGCCTCACCCAATTCAACTAGGCAAAATATTTTATAACAAAGTTAACGGACTGCAGAGAATGAACCAACAGGGTAAAAACCGGATGATGCTGGAATTCGCTAAGGCGGAGGCAGCAAACAGCTTCGTGGAAAACATCGACTTCTTACAGTCACTGGGATTAAAAGCATATATCCCTGCCAGCAGGGTCGAATGCAAAGGTGTTATTAAATTCGTTCCCACAGACCTCAACGAAGAAGAACTACTTAGAAACATTAAATCAACTGCTCCAATAGTAGGGGTAAGACGATTTATCAAAAAAATACGGCTGGATGGAAAAGTTGAAACTAAAACCTCTACAAACGGTTCTACTTACATTCGAAAGCCAATTTTTACCGGATGAAGTGGAGCTCTTCTACCTAAGATTTAAGGTGACACCATATGTCTACCCCGTGACTCAATGTTTCAAGTGCCAAAGATTATGGGCACATATCTACCAATTGCAGAAGCAAAGAGAGATGCCCCAAATGTGGTGAGGAACATAATGCTTCCAATTGTCATAATGAGACTACCAAATGTGTCAACTGTGGGGGTGAGCACAAGGCGACTGACAAGGCGTGTCCAATTAGAAAACAACAAGAGGAGCTGAAGCAGAAACAGGCGCTTGGTAGCAAAATAGTAATGGGAGGAGGATACGAACACAAGCCAACGGACTTCCCCCCCTTACAGTCTAAAACCTACAGCGCAGCAGCAACGGAAGAAAAGACAATTACTAACAGGGAATTACCTCAAATAAGGACAGTGCCAGAAAGAATAGAAACAAATGCGGTCCAGATGGCGGAGCCACCTCCTAAGGAACTGAATATTGAATGTATTAGCACCATAGTGAAAATTGTGATCAAAACCATCATGCAACAGCTTAAAAGGAAATCTACCCAAGGAAATTATACAAAAAATTCAGGAAGAAGCCACCAGCAACATCATGCAAGAAATTAAGGAAATGGGAGCGAGTGATACTACAATGGAGATATGTAACATAACAGATAATGGATAGAAAGTCGAAATTCACAACACTACAATGGAATGCCAGAAGCCTGCTACCTAAATGGAATGACCTACAGAGAGCAATAGAGGAGCACGCCCCACACGTTATACTGATTACCGAAACATGGTTACGTAGGGACACTAATGTAAAGCACAGAAACTACTATATCTACAGAAGAGATAGGGGCGATGGTTTCGGTGGAGTTGCTATCTTTGTGAGAAATGATGTTACTAGCGACATCAGAAACATAGTGGAGCCCAGTAATGGCATAGAGGTTCTCTCAGTTGACCTGAAACACAGAGCGCCCCTGGAGAATGTGACTGTAATATACAAGCCGCCTCAAATCAACACTAGGGAAGAAGACTGGGATGCTATATTCAACCAGTTACCACCTAAAAGTCTTGTGGGAGGGGACTTCAATGCACACCACCCGATGTGGCAGGCAGGACAGACGGACCCTCAGGGCGAAGAACTCGCGTCAGCCATAACGTCGTCTTCACTTACGGTGCTGAACAACAAACACGGAACGAGACTCGGGACTCCACACCAAAGAAACTCGTCACCCGACATTTCTCTGATATCGGCATGCATGATGACCAGGACCAAGTGGGAGATACTACAGGATACATTAGGAAGTGACCATCTGGTACTAAAAATATCATTGGATTCCACTATGGGCCAGAAGACTATCCCAGCAAAGAGGCGCTTGGAATTGTAACAAAGCCAATTGGATCCAATATCAAGAAAGAATCGACTCGCGAATGGCGCATTCATACTCAGATACAAATGACCCACAACAACGATACAATGACCTGGAAGCCATTATAAGTAAATCTGCAGAAGAAAGCATCCCAGAATATAAAATAAGTGAAAGAAGTAAGATCATCAGAAAACCCTGGTGGACTACCGAATGCTCCAGAGCAATTGCAAGACGACGCCTGGCTACAAAAATGTACAGAAAAGATCCAACTATCCAGAACTTCATGTTACTCAGACAGACAACAGCAGAAGCCAGAAATACGATCAGGAAAACGAAGAGACAAGGATGGAGAGATTTCTGCTCTACAATCAAACACGGCATTTCGTCGCAAGAAATGTGGGCGAAAATGAGATGGTTTAACGGAAAGCGGCCTTCACCTAACAACTTATACTCCGATGATAGTCTCGCTGAACAATTCATAGAACTGACTGCACCGGCATATGTACCGACAGATTTAGAACGAAACGCAGTTCATGAGACCAATGAAAACAGCAACAGAACGGAAGACCCATTCTTCAGCATGAACGAACTCGAATGTGCCATAAAGAAGAAGGATACGGCTCCAGGAGACGATAGGATAACATACTCCATGATCAACAACCTTCCGCCAATAGCCAAGCAAAAAATCCTTAAATATCTTCAACGACATGATAAACACATCATACGTCCCTGAGCAGTGGAGAAGCATTGTAATCGTGCCCGTATTAAAGCCGAACAGGAACAGGAGCGACGCCTCCTCTTACAGACCCATATCTTTAGTGCCTTGCCTAGCTAAACTAATGTGCACGATGATCAAGAATAGGATGGAATGGCACATAGAACACCATCGGAGGCTCGATCCTCGAACTATGGGATTCCGCAAGGGTTTCGGTACGATAGACATCGTTAGTACGCTGGTCACCGACATCCAGTTGAGCTACGGCAGAAATAATTACCATGCAGCAGCGTTCCTAGACATAAAAGATGCTTATAACAATCTCCAGATTGACATCCTGCGAGAAACAATGATAGAGATAGAGCTTCCCAACAAATTGACAAACTGGTGTTGCAATTATCTCTCACGTAGAGTGAATATTATTGAAACAGCAGAAGGGAAGAGAATCGTCCGACATGTCTACCAGGGAATTCCACAGGGTGATCCTATGAGTCCGACCCTCTTCAACATCTACTCGACCAAGGTACGCAATGGCTTACCAGCTATGGTGAATTTCCTTCAATATGCGGACGATTTCGTCATATATGTCTCACATCCAGATAAAGAAAAAGCCAGATCGATCCTAGAAGCGGCAATAAGAGTAATCCTGGAAAATCTGAGACAGATAGGGCTTGATCTAACAATCAAAAAATTCAAAATATGCATATTCACACATAGGCACTTCCAAGAAAATGACTTCAAAATAACTGTTAACGGACTACTTTTAGATCAGGTGAAAGAGGTGAAATTCCTTGGTATATGGCTGGACGCCAAGCTCACGTGGCGCAAACATATATCAGAGCTGAGGGCGTCCTCCCTACTGCTAATAAATGTGCTAAAAGTTCTCGCTTCATTGACTTGGGGAGCTGATCCGCGGCTAGTCCGCAATATATACTTCAGCATGGTAAGAAGCAGACTCGATTATGGCGGGATGCTCTATGATAACGCTAGCAAAACTCTACTAAAGAAACTGGACACCGTTCAAGCAGCTGCTATAAGGATAATTGGTGGATTTATCAAGACTACTCCGATAGAAGCGATGGAAGCGGAAACAGTAATTCCTCCCCTATACCTACGAAGGAAAAAGATAGGGACTAAACTTTTGGTTAAAAGTATGCTCTAAAAAAGACCACATTCTGGTAAAGAAAATACAGATATTAGCTCACGAGATGCAAAGAAAACCACCAAACCTTCACAAGACGCCGAGACTTATAAACTACTGGCAATCAACAAACCAATGGAAGATCCACAAAAACGAAATCAACGACCTATATTCGGAGATCGAACCATGGCAAAAAGCGGACTTATCCACTCGTGTGCATCCAACCATCACTCTAAAGATGACAGCGAAGAAAGTCTGCACATCAGAAGAAGCGATTCAAAATACGATGGAAATCTTAAACACTAGATGGAATGGCTGGTCGCAGATATACACAGATGGAGCGAAGGTGGGAGAGGAGGCCTGTGCGGCCGCCTATGCGTACCCGGCGAGCAACATCGTAGAGGCATACCGCCTGCCGAACCAATTCTCGAGCTTCTCTGCCGAACTATTTGCTATCCTTAAGGCGCTGCAATTCATCGGAAAATCAGATTTAAAGAAAGTGGTCATCTGTTCAGACTCCAGAAGTGCCTTACAGACAATCATGGGAATCCCAAAAGGCAAAACTAAAAATTATCTGGCATACGAAGTAGCTAGAGAGATAAAGAAATTGACAACACAGGACGTGGAAATAAGTCTTCAGTGGGTGCCAAGTCATGTGGGAATACACGGTAACGAAATGGCCGACAGGGCAGCAAAAACACAGCTAGCGGCCAATGAAAAATTGGATGTGGCCACTCCATCCACAGATTTCAGACATTGGACAGCAATCCGGATAAGACAAGAATGGGAAGAGAAATGGGAAAACAACAAAGGAACAAAAGGACTTTGGCATCGGGCAATAAGTAACAAGATCAACAAGAAACCATGGTATGAAACAAAAGAACTAAACAGGAACCAGATTACCCTAATTAACAGACTGCGCACAGGACACACCCTATTAAATGATAAAAAGCACATCATGAAAATCGCGGACTCACCGAACTGCCCCAGATGTGAGACAATGGAAGATATTTATCATTACCTTCTCAGATGTGATGAATACAAAGAAGCCAGAAAAGAACTAATAAGAAACGCTCCAAAAATGACAGACATAATATCCTTAATGACTACTCTTTCAGATCCAGACGCAAAAGCGATCAATTCAATACACAAGTACGTTGTAAAAACAAAAAACCTAATATAAAATCATTAAAATAAAGAAAACTAACAACTAAAACATAGTATCCCTACCCTCTGCTCCTGGCAAGATTAGCCTAAGGCTAAATGCCACAAAAAAAAAAAAAAAAAAAAAAAAAAAAAAAAAAAAAAAAAAAAATTCTTCGAGAGCCACTTGTCTTATAACAGCAAACCCCATCATCGTACCTATAATGGGACAGCCAAAAGAAATATCGTGAAATCGCTGCAATCATTTTGACTAGCCCAGTTTATTCACTCCGTTCTTACTGAATATTACTGGGGTTTCATTTGGTAACATTACAAGATCCACATTTTTTTCAGCCGCAAAATTTAACAATATTTTTTTAACTATGAAACGCTACGAAAAGCAAACTTAATGAACGTATTATGGCTATTAATTTGGTAACAGTTGCTTAGCTAGTCAATTGTTGACATAACCACGAATTTCTTCTAATGGTGTCTGTGGTCTCTGTTTTGCGAACGAAGGCTGACACGTGACACCGTTCTCCAGCCAACAGCTATCGAGGTGAGTGAATGAGTGAGCTTATGAAATTATAGTAGATTGGTTCTGTGGATTTCTTTTTTCTTTTTCGTAACAATCATTTCTATAACATTCCCTTTCAAATGTTCCTGCTTCCTCACTACCGTACTGATGGCCTCCTTCAACAAACAGAAGCTTCTCCTGAAATATCACCACATTCTCTCTTTTTATTATGTATAAACACCCTCAATTTTGTACATTAGTTAATTTAGCCCTATTACATTCACCAGAACTGCTTCATGATAACTTGGTCCTTCTGTAACCTGAGACCCTTCAAAGCTATTACCCTCCCGCTTTATTAACAAGATATCCAACAAGTTTTCTTCTTTTTGTTTCGTGTAATTGAACGCTTCCGCTGCCGCAGACGATAGTGTATTGGCTGTCCCATCGACGCCGCGTCATTGGGCGCCAAGACGACGTTTTAGCAACGATACGATTTGTTTTTCTTTTTTTTTTGTTTACTCATTGAAGACGGGATATGAGTGGGAGCAAGCAACGGGAATGAATTTGGGCATGGTTTTTTGAAGGAACCATCTCGTTATTGAACTGAAGGGTTTGTGAGAAGCCATGTAAAACCGAAATCTAGATGATCAGACTGGGTCTCAAAATAGGGTTGTAACGGAGGTCGTATTTGCGGATGCGGATGTTCAGAGCTTGACAGCCGCGGATGCGGAGGTGTAAAAATAAATTTACAATTATTGAGATTTTAGTATTTTAACAAAAAGAAATTTAAAATCAAACAAGTATTTTTTATGCCAAATTCTAAATTTTTCATAAGTCTGTTTCCATACAATACTGCCTTATTGATTTATTTTATGCCTCATATTTCAAAAGTGAATTAAATTATTTACAACACCACAATCGCGTCTTTGTCATATGAACTTTGCGGAGTTCGCAGCTCAACTAATTCAAGTGTCATGCACAATGGCACGCCACGGCACATTTCCGTGCCCGCCTCCCCGGCTTTCCACAGCTCTAGTGGTCCATTCACAGTCCAACTTGTAGGACCTACGATGATCAGATTTTCCGATAAAGAACTCTTGACGGGCCGTGAAAGGACTACACGAAGAACGTGTTGGATGTCGTTGGACTCTCAGACAACCAACACTGGTCCTTGCCGTCCAACAAAGTATGACATTGGATCCTGATTTGAGGAAACATCCTGCGAGTGTGCGATAACGACACTAGTGTGAGGCGAGAAATGACGAGTGGAAAGGATTGCTTGGAACATTTTGTTGGGCCCTTTCTAGTAGCGTGAATGGGCGACCGCATCCTACCGTAGCTCTACACGGATGTCCTATAAGTTGGACCGTGAATAGGCCGCTTTACTTTAAATGCAAGTTTTTTTTAAAATCGCTTTTGGCATCTTGGGCCATACAGCCAGCATGATGAATTTTTCCAGATAATTAGACACACCACAGGACGGACATGCCATTCACAGACACAACACTTAAACCCCCATGCCCGCGGCCGGACTCGAACTGGCGACCTTTGGCATGCGGGGCTAGCACTTTAGCCCCTACGCTACCGAGGCCGGCATCATACATTCATTGTTACTATTATTTCAAGATCGTTAAAAAAAACCCAGGTTGCTGTTATCCAATCGACGATTTTATTGTATTGCGTATAAAGAGAAAAGAATAACATATTGCAATATAAACAAAATATCCGCTATACATACGCTTTGAAATTGCGGATGTATGATTTGACGCGAAAGTTCCGCACTTGCAGATATCCGTTTCATCCCTAACTTAAACCCACGCCCTTCCGAATGCGAAGACAGAGTTTTACCGACGAACCATCACGCCCGGTCTCCTTTGGCTGATTTGCAATATCAACAGGTATTGTTTGCTGTTATATACCCGTTTCTCCCTCACTACCTTTGGTGAAGCTTGAGCCCGTTGTCCTCGTTTATGTTATTCGGGCGCTTGGCCATCTCCGATGCCTCCTTTACCATTCTTGGTCAGCTCTGATAATTTCACATTATTATGCTAATTTTTTTCGAAATTAATAACATGGCTGGTCGTGGCTGCGTATCGCACGATGGCTTACTGCTCAGTGTAATTAGATTTATAATGACGAATGTGTTATTATAGTCTGTCCTCTATGTTGCGTCCCGTATTTCCAATGCAAACTTGGTCACAGGTGCACCCCGGCGATTTGTAATAGAGATAGTTTGTCCTTTACCTTAAATAATCAGTTTACCTGTCTTGATTATATATATTTTATATTAACTTTTCTTAAGTACTTACCAGTTCTGTCATAACAGCATTTATGTAGGTTAGAACTGCTACTCTTTGTTTCTCAACGGCGGTTTGATTGGAGGTTGTATTGCTGGCTGTGTGCAAGGCTCGTTTGATGATACAGCTGTGGTATCCACTGGGCAAGAGGTGTACTGTAGTGCTTCAAAAACCGTAAGTAAACTTTCATTGTCACACACTTTCGCAGAGGGTCGTGAGGAAAACTCGCATAGAGAATGGTGCGACGCGGCATGTGAATATGTGCTCGTATGTGTAGGCTACCTGTAAACTGGGTATGCCAGTTTTCCGCAGTCGTGTTTAGTTACTATCTTTTTTTAACTGCTTAACGTCTCTTAACAGCGAGGTCTTTAGAGATGGGAAAGGATGTGGGGCAAGGAATGGGAAGGAATTCGGCCATTGCCTTTTGAAGGAAGCATCCCGGCATTCGCCTGGAGTGATTTAGTGAAACCATGGAAAACCCAAATCTGGATGCCCGGACGGGGAGTCGAACCGCCGTCCTCCCGAATGCGAGTCCAGAACGCTAACCGTTACACCACCACGTTCGGTTTAGTTACTATCGCATCTATGAACGAAAGCAGTCCTTGTAGCATAGTAAATTTGATTTTAGAATGTGCTATATTCATATAGTCAAGGAACTCATGGAGGGCACTCTGTCCACGGGGCCGCGTAACGAATGCGTCTTCGACGTAATGCAGGACTGAGGGGCGCGTGTTCCGAAATTTTCGTCTACTGTGTCCCCATTAAGACTTCGGTTGCTATCGGAGAAAGTAGTGAGCCCAAGACCACTCCTTCCACCTAGTCATAATACTTCCTTTCCCTTGGTTTTTTATTTAAAAAAAACAAACAAAAAAAAAACAACGAAAAAAAAAGAAAAAACAAAAAAAATCGTAGATTTAAGACAGAACTCTGACAATTTTTTTTTTCTTATGGCTTTACGCCTCGTCGACGGTTAAGGTCATAAGAGGCGGGATGGGACTGGGGACAATGAACGGGAAGAAATTCGGCCATGGCCTTTTTGAAGGAAGCATCCCTGCATTCGCCTGGAGTGATTTGGGAAAACCATTGAAAACCGAAATCTGGATGCCCGGACGGGAATTCGAACCCACGTCCTCCCCAATGCGAGGCCAGAACGTTAACCGTTCACCCATCACGAACTCGGTCAAGTAAGCTCATTTTTTCAAGATGTGGTCCAATAGCTTAGCATGTATCATTTCTGATGCTTCTTTCACAGGCACAGCGACGCTACATCAACGGTAATTAGGATGACCGTTTCTTTAAATATAAGTCCTCGGATGCTTTTGATGAAGTGTCAGCTGTTTCTAATCGATGAGGCGACGCCTTCTGACAGAGGTTTTAGCTTATCCACACATTACGTATAGTTACGAAATATGTGAATGGAGATTTAATTTAAGCAAACACTCCGGTGGCAATATGCCTACACAAAATATTTCCCCCCTTTCCTGTGCTCACCTAATTTTGTCCTGTACAAATTTCAACTTTAAATTGTTTCACCGTTTTTTGGTAAATTATTCATCAATTCTCTTGTAACTTATTCCAATCCCTGACTTTCTTACCTACGAAAGAAAATCTTCGCACTCCCTTGTGCCTGCAATCTAGTGCCAGCTTGTGGTCATGGTCATCTTTTCTCTTCCATGCATTACTTTTAATTCTTGCACAAATATCGTTCCACGCTTCATCACCAAAATGCGCCTTGTACACTCCCATGACTCTCTTCACCTTACTACTATCTTCCACTGAATCACATTCCAAATCTTTTACCATACTGGTTACTAATTGTGTTCTGCGGTGATTCCCAGAGACAAATCCATCAGCCAACTCCTCTATTTGATACACCAAATGTGGATCTCATATGACAACACCATATTCGAACAATGGTTTGACCTAGGTTTTGTACACAGTTCCTTTACTTCTCTTGTACATCCCCTCATCACTCTCTCCAACAAGTGCAGAAACCTTTTCCTACTACCCGTCCAATGTGTCCTGCCCAATTGAGCTTGTTATCAAATGTTATGTCAAGATATTTACATTTCATGTCTTAAACAAGCAATTTTTTTCATCATAATCAACATTTAGTTTTTTATCTGTGCATACAATAAGCCAACCCTTCTTTGCATTTCTCTTCATCCCATGTTTACGAACCCAGCTAGATATCCTGTGCAGATCAGCCTGCAGCTGTTCACAGTCCCATGCTGTTTTGATCCTTTTATGTAGAATTATGTCATCTGCAAACAACATAATTTCTGATAGTAAACTATCAACACAATCATTGATTAGAATAACGAATAGCAATGGTCCCAGTAAGCTACGCTGTGGCACTCCCATTTTTACTTCCATTTCTTATGAGACTGCATTTCCTATCCTAACGTTTTGCTTTCTAACTTTTAAAAATTCTTCTACCCAGCAAATTACTTTCTCATCAACTCCAACAGTTTTAGAGATAATGTGTAACTGGAAAAAGGAGAAAGCGAATTTCAGCTGAATATTTCTCCTCTATACTGATATCAAAAAAGTGTGCCAACAAACACTTCTGATCAATAAAATTTACCACTGCGCATATATTTAAAACACCTCTCTGGCTTTGTGTGTACATCATAATGGGGAAGCAATAGTTAGAAAAACCAAACTAAATACTCAGCAATAGCAGCCTTCTAATGTAAACTATATCGATTGTAAATGTGAAAAAGAAACAGCTTTCCGTGATGAAAATCAGAAATATTTTGAAGATTCGCTATTGCTCCAGGGTTAATTTTAACAAGTCGATCACAAATCTCTGGAATAAAATAAAAATGAATCGAGTAATAACCAAGGACTAAACGTCACTACAATTGATCCAGCAACGTGATTTATATGGGTATGGAGTTGATCGTTATGATTCTGTATCGGTCCTTGGAGTGTCTACGTCTGGTAATCGATACATTAGCTATGGATCGACTTTTTTATATTCGCTTACTATGTTACACAATCCGCATGGTAGGGAACTCGTACTACAATGATGTCTGTACTCACGAATGCGTTTGCTGTAGAAACAGGAAAGCATATAAGCCCAATTTATAACGGAATGGGGCAGTTTACCTACAGTTGCGAAATAAATTAAGAACATCTTAATGGAATGGCTAAGAAACTATGCGAACAAGAAAAGTGAACGGCTGTACTGTTATAAAGTAGCATTATATCCGACAGTTAAATAACTATTGATGAAAAATTCTATAAACCCTACATGTAAAAAGGGCCAAACAAAAAGTTTCCTGGCAGATGGATAGACAGTGCACCATTGTTTGCTTATACAAGAATTTTGCAGGCAGATCTTTCGTTGACTATAGCTTCCGGAAGAAGTTCCTCTCCTGACTGCGGATCTGATAGTAATTATTGAAGCTTCTAATGAGGCTTATTATTTTACCCCTTAGCGTTCTACACCTACGTTACTGAATACCAGTGCGGAAGACTAATAATACATATTACCGCTAAATCGTAAAAGAAAGTATTAGTGTAGTTGCGGATAAGAAGGTTCTTGCGGCTGTAATCCTAATGACTTAATTGACAAACTCGCCGAGATATTAGTTGGATAACGAGATGCCCATAAAATACACCTGAATCCGATTTCACAGTCACGCAAATAGTCAGCGGACTGATTTCACGTGAAATAGCAGGTACCGTTTGATATTGGGCCATGGCTGAGGCGGAACGCGCATCGAAACTCTGACTAAACAGCCGAACGACCCTTTACTGGCTCCCGGCCAACATGCAGTCTGCAGTTACTTTTTATGGGCAAAATACATAAAAGTAGGATTGAAATGGTAAAAAAAATCATCAGTTGAACGAGACAGATGGTACACTTTCATCCATTCCAAATTTTTAATTTTCTTTGCTGCAAGAAAGGATATCGCCCAAGGAAATTCTAAACAAAGCGTGAAGTTTAATCTCAAATGACCACGACGTCGACGCGCGATAGTTAATCACTCATGTTGAAGAGAGCACATTTTCAAGAGCTATACACTAATTGAACTGTACACTAATGCTGTACCAGTCCTTGGCATGTTCACCTTTTGATAAAGGGTACTTTTGCTGATGGTCGGTTGGCTAGGTGATACATGCTAGTAAAGAGGGTAGGTGGAAGAGTCTTACAGAAAGAAAAGAAAGGACGGTAGATCACATTAATTTACTAGTGGAGGCAACAATCGAAGGCAAGAATTATAGAAGAGATGAACATTAGACTATATGACGCAGATAATTAAAGACGTCTGGAATACTTTGAAATTAGGAGGTTTGCGCAAGATAGGAGATGGAGGATTGCATTAAACCAGTCGGGAGATCGATACGAGTACAAAGTTAACAATACAGTTGTTGACACGGTGGATTCCCTGAAGTATCTAGGCGTAACAGCACAAAGTAACATGAAACGGGACTTGTACATAACTTCCGCCCTAGGCAAAGCTAATTCTAAACTAAGATTTATAGGTCGTATTTTGAGAAGTTGTAATGCTTATGCAAAGGAAATAAGATACAAAACATTAATGCGTCCGCATTTGGATTACTGTTGTGGAATTTGGGATCCGTATCGCAAGGGATTGATTGACACGTTAGAGAAAGTACAGGACAGAGCTGCTCGATTCGTGACTGCTAGTTACAGTCCGTATGTAAGTGTCACAGAGCTGATACGTGGGTTGGGCTGGGATTGTTTGGCGGACTGACGACGTCGTTTTCGTTTGAATTTGTTGGAGAATATGCGAAAATCTTTAATTTACGAGTGCAATGAAATACTTCTTCCGCCAATCTCAATGACAGGAGGGATAAGATTGGAGAAATAAGATGCCGTACTGATACTTTTATGTATTCTTTCTTTCCTCGTTCTGTTCGGGACTGGAATGCACAGAATTAGGATTGGTGCTTAGCACACTCTGTCACCTACAATATTTGTGATTTGCAGAGTATAGATGTAGATGTAGAACAGCAAAACATAAAGCAGGGGTATTACTTGTGTCTTGGAGTGCAGATAAGAGGAAGACACTGACCTTTTATTCATCAGATATGTCGACAGAACGGAGGCTTAGGACTCTATCGTCAACGTACTTGCCTGCATAATCCAATCCTTGCCAATGGGTATGGCAGATATACTTGCAACATACCGTTTGGAAATATTTGTGTTATTTATTATCTAAAGACTGGATAAAATCGTATTAAAAGGAAGTTCTTTTATTTCAAGATGTATTGGATATTTTAACATGCAATGTTTGCAAATTAAGCTCTCATTGGTAGAAAGAGAGATTTAACTAATTGAAAAGCAAAAAAACCAATGGCGGCCCAACCGACAGCCTCGGCGGGTGCCATGTCCCGGTTGTAGACGCAATTTAGAGACAGGCCTAATCTGCCACACAGGTCCTCGACGCAGTGCTGGCAGTTCCTGGTGATCAAGTCGTATGGTTTGCCGTTGTAAACGTTCTGTCTGCACAGTTCCTCCAGTCTTGCGAGCGTCAAACGCACTCGGCCAAGTTCGAATATCCCCTCCATTTTCTTGTTCCGGACGTAATTGCGTAGGGATACTTCCCGAGTCTCGTATTTGATGATCTTGCCTGAAATGAGAGAAGAAGAAAAGGTTGCACAATGTTCTTAGGTTCCAGGCGGTCTGTTTTTGCCTTAAATCTAAATAAATAAAGAACTAGCATGCCAGAGAATGTATTTGCATATTCCAAGTTTCCAGTAACTCCTGTCCTTTTGCTTTCAGGAAGGCTAGTAACTAGATGCTAGGTGGTTGTATACACGTTTTATCTGGCGAAACATTTTCACTTCATAATTTTTTTAATATCCGACCTAAAAATTATAATTTTACGTTGTAATTTAACATTAACTATAAATTTTTTTAAAAATACATGTATCGTAAACACTTCGAGAAAATTACAGTATTTGTGCATGTCACGAACGTTTCCTGTAACATATACAATTATGGAAGTCGTCTGTCATCTTCGGATGTAACATCTTCGACTAACGAATAAAATTTTCTGTGGTAACTAGTCGAGTTAGTCCATCGTTTGAACACAACGTTTCGGCGTTCACATACTCTGTCGCAATTGTCAAGTGACTGCTGCCGGTCACACACATCAGAGTAGGTTATTGCTCGTATTTCTTTGTATGAGCTGAAGATGGCGAAGGTTTTGTCTGATGACATTTCCTTCAAGCATTGCAAAGGATGTACTTTGCTATTGGTATGTCTTTTCAGAGGCTCTCTTTTTTATTTTTTATTTGTTGTTGAGTTGTTCGTTGCATCACTGCTGGTTTTGCCGGAGAGGCAATCTACGAGTTGAGTTAACAACTCGAGAATCGTACTCAACTTGAGGCCCCACTCCTGCGCGCCGGCGTGCCCGCAGTAAGTGGGCAGTCGACGTGGCCAGGTGGTCGGCTGAGTCGTTTTGAGTAGGGATCTGGTTGATTTCCTACTATCCTGACGTGGCTGCTCAGTTTAGGCGGTGTACTGTGTCTTGACAGTTACAGTGGCAAGCGTGGATGTTTGTCAGCGAGTTGTTTGTCGTGGTATTCTTGCGCGGACTTCCGGGTCTTGCTTCTTGGCGGGAGAGCCGTTGTAGTTTCGCGTCGTCTACTGGTGGGTGGTTCGAAGCTGCCTCCGCAATGGGCACCCACGGAAACAGGCTGCATGGGGTCCAACGCAGTTGTAGCAGGTGGCTTCGTGCTTGGGTCTTGGGCACTCTTGTTTCTGATGATCACTCCCGCAGCGGACGCCCCTCAGCTTGGAGGTTTATTGGCGAGTGTAGTGGTCGAATCTTTGGCACCTGTAACATTGGACAGGTCCTGCCGAAGTTTTCTTGGCTTCAGTGTTTGTAGCCTTGTTTCTTGTTTTGCTGGCTGAGGGTAGAAGTTCCTTGAAAGCTACCTTCAGTTCTTTTAGGTCCACCAAGCAGGATGCGATTATATTGAGTCCATCTACCGACGGCCAGGCGAGCAGGGGCAGCATGGTGTCCTGTTGTAGCAGGTCTAACAGGCATACCCAGTTATACTGGTATGCAACCCTGTAACGGTGATACAGGTCCCTCTTCTTGGCCGGAGACCTGTACGTCCATCGGAATACCTCGTTGCGGCGAGTCGGAATCCTGGTTGACCGGACAAATAGGAATAATTATTGGCCCAGCCGGAGCATCGATAGGTGCTAGAGAATCAGTATTTTGTTGTTGGATAACAGGATGGTTGAGCTGTTCTGACCCTTCATCTTTGAGAGGGTCGACGGTGTCCATCTTCTTCTCAGGTGGTTATAGGACCGCGTCCTCGGCCGACCCGAACGGCGACGCTGCAGGCTAGAACGTCGGCGGATTACGCATTGCCTCCGCTACCACTGTCCAGAGCTTCCAGGCGAGAATCGGTTGTTTTGGATGCTTTTCCACTCGTCTTGGGCGGCATGCTTTTGCAGTACGTGCTACTGAAATACGTGGCCCTATATCACGCTCGATACGGTCACGCACAGGGATACGTCCGATCGCTGCAAGTATTTACACTCGAATCTCTTCTCTCTCCTTCTCGGCGTCTATCTGGCGTCTCGCTCTCCGATTGCTGCCGGTACAGGAGAACAACATTGCTGCCAACGCCGAAGGCATAGTATGTGATTGGGCAGGAGTGTCTGTCGCCATGTTGGCGATATCTACTCCTACATTTACCTTTGGTTTAGAGTTTACATGGCGTTTTTCATTTCGTAACTCCTATTTGCCCTAATGATTTAACAGGTTATTTTGCCTCATAATTTATTTACATTGGATTCTTTATGTATATATTTTGTGTTCACTTCTTTTTCTCACACACACACACACACACACCCGAGCATTTTCTGCAAAATTACTTTATTTTGCAGTTTTGGTGAAGTTTTTGTCTTTTGACATTTCCTTCAATGTTACAAGATGCGTATCATTACTGTTGGGTGTGTCTTTGTTTTCGCTCTGAGATATTTTAATTGTCTGTCACTATTGACAGGGGCCTTTTGTGCTTGTCAAACGTGGTCGAGTACTGTCCCAAATTGGCTATGATGGGATTCAGTGATTTTCTGGCGGCTCTGTAGAATGTTCTTGTTACTTTGAGGATTCGCTCCGAGAGTAATGGTATCCCTGCGGCTTCATGCAAGGGGGCTGTAGGGAACCGGCATGGCACATGTAGTGCACGCCGAAGTGCGCGGTTTTGCATTATTTGCAGCCGTTTGATGCTAGTCTTGGAAGCATACCCCCACACTGGGCATGCATACTCAAGGATTGGCCGTACGAGACTGCAATAGATGTTGACGCCGGTGCTGGCTGACAAGGCACTGTCCCTGTTCAGCAGGGGGTAGAGTTCTTGAAGCTAGTTGCCACTTTCCTTCTTACCTCTTGCGTGTGTCTTTGCCACGTCAGGCGAGAGTCAAGGACTACGCCGAGGTATTTAACTGTAGGTGACCATACGATATCTTCCCCGTTGAGGTGCAGGTTTGGTGTATGGTTTCTCTCCCGATCACGCTTCCCCAGGCGTCTCGTGAATAATATTGCCTGCGTCTTGGCGGTGTTAAGCAAGATCCTCCATCTCCTGGCCCAAGCTTCTGTTTGTTGAAGGACCTCCTGGAGCCTCCTAATTGCTGCAACCTTGCACCTGTGTGCGGTGAAGAATGCCGTGTCGTCGGCGTAGAGGGCTGTGCGAACTGTGGCAGGGGCTGGTATGTCGGCAGTGTATAGGTTGTATAACACTGGGCCGAGTACCGACCCCTGTGGTACACCGGCGTTGATGGGTCTACGAGATGAGATGCCGCTGCCGACTCGTACTTGGAAGGATCTCCCAGAAATGTAGCTTTTGATGAGCTTTACCAGAGGGCCGGGGATGCCCTGTGTGTAAAGCTTGAATAACAGCCCACTGTGCCAAACTGAATCGAACGCACGGGCCACGTCCAGAAGAACTAGCGGGCAATAACCTCTGTGGTTATAGGCCGCGGTCGCACGCTCGACGATTCTCATGATTTGCTGTGTTGCAGAGTGACCCCTTTGGAATCCAAATTGATAATCAGGGATTATATGCTCCCTGTTAATGTGGGCCTCCAGTCTCTTGAGTACAAGTCGTTCTAGTACCTTACTAATTGACGAAAGCAAACAGATTGGTCGATAATTTTGGGGGAAGAGGGTGTTTTTCCCCGGCTTTGGTACTGCAACCACCGTGGCCCGTTTCCAACAGCGAGGGAAGAGCTGGCTGCTTATGATAATGTTGAATATATCAGTGATGTGGTCGACGACTTGTTGGGGAAGATTTTTTCAATAGTTGGTTACTAATATTGTCGATCCCAGGAGCCTTCCTAGGATGAAGCCGGTTTATAATGCTGCGAACTTCTTCAGGTGTTATTTCGTCTATGGTGTAGTCTTCATCATCAGCTGAGAGGAATCTGGTCAGTCGACGACGGATGTCCGCAATTTCATCCTCATCATAGTCCTGAGCGGATCTGAATTGCCGCTCAAAATGATCTGCCAGTGCATTTGCTTTGTCCTGGTCGCTAAACACTATGCCCCTTTCACCGTGCAGCGGTGGTATTTTTGTTTTCCTCTTGGTGAAACGCCTTGTTTCTTTCCATAAGGTACCGTCACTAATTTGGAGGGTGGCTAAGCGTGCGGACCATTCTCTGTTGCGGTGATCTTGGATCGCCGCCTTCAGCTCTCGCTGCAGCCGATTGAGTAGGCGTCTGGTGTCGGGACGTCTGGTTAGGTGCCATTCTCTGGCAACTCTGTTTTTGTGTCGGATCTGCGCCAATAGGTGTGGAGGTAGTTGGCGCGATTGACTTCTGTCGACCGCTGGAGGCGTGGCTCTGTTTGCAGTGTCTAAGATGGTTTTTGTGACCTGTTTGATGGCTGACTCAAGGTTCATGGCGTCAATAGGTCGCAGTCTTATCATGGATTCCGCTACATCTGCTCGGAAGCTGTCCCAGTTGGTTGATTTGTAATTGGGATGATTTATAGTGGCTGGTCTCCAGGGGCCGAGGTCGATTTCAATTATGACCGGCGAGTGGTCTGAGGATAGCCTGTTCATCGTGGTGGTGGAGACGTAACCAGTGATTCCTCGTGTCATAACGATGTCCAGGACGTCCGGTCTACCACCATTCCAAGGATGATGTGTAGGCTGCTCTGGTCCCCAGACTAGTAGGTTGTGCCGACGTGCAATTCTGTGTAGTTGCTGCCCTGCAGTGTTGGTCACTCTGGAGTTCCAGTCAGTGTGTTTAGAATTTAAGTCTCCCCCTATGAGGAGTTTGCCTCGAAAGTTTAATATTTGGCTGAAGTCATCTTCGATTAGTCTTCTGCTCGGTGGTCTGTAGGCAGAGACCACCGTGACTGGCCCGCTACTGGTTTGCACCTCGATAGCCTTTGTTTCCAGCTGCTCTGTCTGGGGCGAAAGCAGCTCATGATGAGGGATGCCGTGTTTGATGTAAATTGCAACACCGCCTCCGGCTGTTGGTCGATCTTGCCGGTAGCAGCAGTAGTTGGCAACTGTGGCTCTGAGGCCATGTTTGAGATGTGTCTCAGACATTAGGCATATGTCTATATCCTCGTCTCGTAGAAATTGTCTGAACTCACCAATTTGTGAGTGGATGCCGTCAGCATTCCAAATGCACATGGTTAGTCCTTGTATATGCGTTCTAGCCATTGTGGGGAGAAAGGTTGCCAGGGTTGTCGGTTGTTAGGGCCGTCTTAACTGCGGTTGCTATGTCCGCGGCTAGTTGGTCGAATTTAGTGAGAAGCGTTGTCACCATGTTGAAAAGGTTGCCTACTATTGTTAGCATTTGGTCCATCGTCCCTCCATTCGCAGAATCAGAAGAATTTCTGTTGTGGTTACAATTTTGGCATTGTTGGCCAGGTTTGGGATGGCTGCTCTTGTTGGCTGCAGGTTTTTTGTTTCCCTTGGGTTGACTTTGACCAGTGACGGCTTCAGCAAAGGAGGTGATTTCCGAGTGGTCGATTGGCATTTGTGCCTCACTCTTCTTGCTTCCTTTTTGCTGGCCTTTGCCATTCTTCTGAGGTGGGTTCTGGGCGTTATTCTTATCTTCTCGTTGGCGCCTGTGTTGGTTGGTAGCTGATGATTCCTGGGCAGGTGTTGCTTCCGCCTTCTTCTCTGCGTTCGTCTTCTTCTGCTCCTTGTTTGTCTGGGTAGAGGTGACACCCCGTTGTCTATCTCGGGCGCGTTTGAACGCTGGACACCCCTTATAGCTCGCGACATGGCTGCCTTTGCAGTTAGCGCATGTCGGGGCGTTTTCACCCTTCCTCATGGTGCAAGCGTTGGACAGGTGCGCCCCTGCGCACTTGACGCACACTGGGGGCATGTTGCAATGTCTCGCAACATGCCCCAGGGCCTGACAATTATAACATTGAACTGGGCCATTGGAGGACCTCAATTTTTCTACTTTAATCCGTAGGGACATCAGTACTTCCAGTTCAAAACACTTTCCTGTTTTGAGGCCGATCTGGAAGCACCACAAGGAAAAGAGGCATTACTTCAGAGCCGCCAGGTCTCTTTAGTTGTGTTACTGTTCTTATGTCGAGTCCCAGCTCCTCTAATTCTTCCTTGATATCTTCCGGTGGCATGTTCGAGGGCATGCCACGGACGACGATCTTCAGTAACTTTTCCGCCGCGGACGGGAATGTATAATAAGGTATTTTCCTCCGCTGCAGCACTGCGGTGACGTCCAGGTAATCTTCAGTGTTGGATAATGTCAGTTTGACTTTATCTCCACCGGCGGACTTGGCTTGGAAAGGCCGCCCGTTCAGTGTTCCTTTCACCATCTGGTACAGTTCCTTGTATGTGTTGGGGTACTGTACCACGATGGGCGGGATCTGCTGTTTGGAGCTCTGCTGCTGCTGTTGTTGTTGCTGCGGCTGCTGATGTGGCTGCTGTTGTTGCTGCTGCGGCTTCTGTTGTTGCTGCTGTTGCTGCTGTGGCTGCTGTTGTTGCTGCTGTGGCTGCTGGTGTTGCTGCCGTAGCTGCTGTTGTTGCTGCTGGAGCTTCTGCTGTGGCTGTGTTTGTTGCTGCTGCTGTTGTTGTTGATGATGCTGCTCTGGTTCTTCCTGGATCAGCACGTCATATGGGTTGCTGAGTTCAATTCTGCCAGGGTCTAGAGTAGGCGGAGGTTTACAGGTGCGACGCGCCTCCGTGAACCCTGCACCGTCTGTTTGGTCCCCAGCTGAACTTGTTTTTCTGTTCTTGTTCGTGGATTTACCGCGAAACGGGAAAGTGGCGGATGGTTCCGGGAAACTGAAGGCACCGATGACTTTCTTCTTTCCCGCCTTCTTGTCTTTGCTGGTCGTGGCGAGCTGCGACACAGGGATGCTGAGTTTACTATGGCTGGCTCTCTTCTCACTCCTCGACATCTTCGCTTTACCACCGAGGAGCGGTGAGGTGCATCGCTTAGTTGCGCGGGAGTCAAGTCCGTGGGCAGGCCCGGTGGTCGATTGCGTTGTGTGGATGGTCCCAGTAGTATCCATATTCGAATCCGAGTTCGGTTGCCAGGTTGTCGTACCATCTTGCGTAGCCGTCCTATTCATATCCGTTGCCAAGTCCGTTTCCGTTTGCCGGGTCGTCAACGTGGCCGCTACTGCCGCCGGCAAAGCCGAGTGCGGTGGGGCACTCGGCCCGCCTGGCGCGACAGCGCGGCGAGCACTTTCCTCATCGCACATCCTCACTCAGCGAATGCCAACTCGGAACTCTGACTTCTTTTTCTCAGGTTATTGAGCCGCTTATATATCAAGCGAAGTCCGCGCTACTTCATCCTTTGTCCGGTCGGCCAATGGCTAGTGACGGGAAACGTTGGCCACTAGCGAGAATCTTTCGTATTGGCGGAAGCCATTAGCTGCTGGTAGTACCGCTGATTGCTATTACGCAGACTCAGATGCCGACAAGCGCAGTGCAGTTTGCTCTTCCTGTGGCAAAACCCATGTGAAGAAGATGCGTAAAGCCTCTAAGAGAAAGCGACACGCACGGCCTGTGAAGACTCCAGCCAAAAAGAATAAGGACACAACAGCACCCACGGCAGAAGCTCCTGGACCAGCCACTTCAACTCATCGGTTCTTCATGGCGGACACTGATGTCTCCTCAGAGCAATCAGCATAAAATTCAGAGGCGCCGCATTACAACACCCAACATACTCAACAGCAAGATGAAGGTTTTGCGTCTCCACGACGCACAGCCAAGACACCGCCCTCAACTTAACAAGAAACAACTATTGAAACAGCCAACAAATTTCAACTGTTGCAGATTGAACCACTTCAAAATGACTCTACTGAAACTGAACGGCGAACGGAACGGCGTTCGGCACACATTTCACCGATTGTCGTTCAATTTGACGAAAACTACAAGATACTTCATCACAGAGTAGACACCGTCTTGAAGGGCCACTTCTCCGCGGGCGGCGACAAAATTAAGTTCACATTTACCACCACTGAGGACTATATCGCGGCTACGGGAACGCTTCAGGAAACAGGAACCCCATATTATACCTTCCAAATAGGGTCGGTCCCAAATTTGAAAATTGTATTCAGGGGCATTCCTCATTCCTTGCTCACGGAGGATCTGAAGGAGGAAGTCATAGGGATGGGCTCCTCAGTACAGACGGTGACCCAACTTAAACGTCTCGGCCGCTGTTCCGAGTGGTTCTGACCGACATACCAGTAAACAGTCCATTCTTCGGAGTTGACAGGATATGTCATGTGAAAGTGCAGGCCGAGAAGATTCGGGCTACAGCAGGACCTTCTCAATGTTTCAACTGTCAGCGTTTTGGCCATGTTGCAAAGAATTGCAAAATGCCTCCCGTTTGTGTGAAGTGTGCTGGAAAGCATGATACCAATTAGTGCACCTCACAAAAGGGAAAAGATGCAGCCAAATGCTCCAACTGCGGAGAGGGACACGTGGGTAGCTATAAAGGCTACCCAGCCTTTAAAAGGGCTCGGGACCGACAAAGAGGATTATCGACAGAGAAGAAAAATTCACCTTCAAGCAGTAATCAAACCCAAAAGGTAAACCGCTAGGCACCATGCCAGCAGCAGATCAGGAACAAGAACATCAATAACATCAGTGACAGACGAAGCAAAATCGCTGGATACCAACGGCGACACTCCAGGTGACGCATCCTCAAACCCCGCTTGTCACACTGCTGTAACTCCAACTGATGGAATACTCGCAGAGCAATCCACAATCACCAAGAAAACATGAGCAGCAAGTACCAGCCAGAGAAGCCAAATAGACGCAACCGAAGACTCCTCGAACGGCAACTTTAATAGGCTTACATGTTAGAGTCCATCATCAAAATTACGTGCACACTCACAGGGTAACCTGACCGTTGCAATGACGAAAGCCTTGGCTACCTCAAAATGCGCACATTGTAGCCATGATGGATAGACGCCGCACAATGCACTCTCCCACTTTTTGCATTTGGAATGCTAACAGATGCACGAATTCAGGCAGTTCCTCCTCGAGCAGACTGTAGACGTGTCTCTGGTGACCGAGACACATCTGAAACAAGGACTGCGTGCCTCTGCAGCCAACTGCAACTGCTATCGGCGGGACAGGCCCACTGCTAGAGGAGGAGTAGCAATATACATCAAAAGAAATATCCCCACCACGAAATCACAGTTCCAGCACTACAGCAGATAGACGCCGTTGGTGTCGAGTTGGTAACCTCCAACGGCAAACTAACAGTAGTTTTTGCCTACCGCCCCCCCCCCCCGTAGAATACTGGAGGAGGAATTGTAATGCTCAAACAAAGGAGATAGCGTATAAAAACACTAGTGCGTCCGCATCTGGATTACTGTTGTGGGGTTTGGGACCCGTATCGCAAGGTTCTGATTGACTCAGTTGAGAGGGTGCAGAGGAGAGCCGCTAGATTCGTGACTTGTTGTTACAGCCCTTATGAAAGCGTCACAGAATTGATACATAGATTGGGCTGGGATAGTTTGGAAGACAGACGACGTAGCTTGCGTTCGAGTTTATTGGAGAATATGCGAAAAAATTTAAATTTCGAGTGCAATGAAATACTTCTTCCGCCAACCTATTTAGGTCGCAATGACCGGAGGGATAAGATTAGAGAAATAAGATGCCGTACTGATACTTATATGTATTCCTTCTTTCCTCGCACTATTCGGGATTGGAATGGGCGGGTTTAGGATTGGTGCTTAGCACCCTCTGCCACCCACAATTTTTGTGATTTGCAGAGTATGAATGTAGATGTAGATGTAGAGGCTGACTTTACAGCTTTAGCCGCCACCAGAGGCAAACTCCTGATTGGAGGGAACCTAAATGCGAAGCACCCTGACTGGAACAGTAGGGTTGCTAACCAGGCGGGTAAGGCACTGCGAAGAATAACCAACAGATACGACCTGTGTGTGAACGGCCCTGAGGAGCCTACGCATTATCCCGGCGCTTGGGGAAGACCGGACGTACTTTACATACTCATAACGAAAGGTATTTCTGGCTTTGTGGCTGCCTCCACCATTGACCGGCTGTCGTCAGACCACTGCCCAGCGCTGATGGAGATCACCATCGGACCATGGCAAACGCTGGAAGAAACCAGGCCCAACATCGGACCCTGGCAAACGCTGGAAGAAACTAGGCTCAATTATTATAAAACCAACTGGAGACGCTATCAACAGTTACTTAAAGACGAATTCAGTGTTGCCGCCGATACAGGCAACATCGATGAAGTCATCCAAAAAATTGAAATAGCAGTACGCAACGCTTCTGCGGCTACGACACCACTAACGACACCCAAGCACGGATTCCCACAACTTCCGCCTCAACTAGTGGCGCAAATAAGACATAAAAATAGGATTGCGAAAGAATGGAGGTTTACAAGGAAATACTGAGAGTGGTGGGTGAACGGTTAAAGTTCTGGCCTCGCATTCGGGAAGACGCCGGTTCGAATCCCCGTCCGGGCATCCAGATTTGGGTTTTCCATGGTTTCCCCAAATCACTCCAGGCGAATGCCAAGACGATTCCTTCAAAAAGGCCATGGCCGAATTCCTTCCCGTTCCTTGTCCCCAGTCCCATCCCGCCTCTAATGACCTTAGCCGTCGACGAGGCTTAAAGCAGTAAGAAAAAAAAACTGGAAACACGCAGAAGTAGTCGGTATACATAAGAGCGGGATAGACCCACTCTTCCCTCAACACTACCGGCCTATTAGCCTTCTTCCAGCCGTTAGTAAGGTTTCTGAGAAACTGCTACTCAAACGACTGTACACCCACATAGAAGCAAACGGTATCATCCCAGACCACCAGCTAGGATTCAGAAAAGGCCACTCTAATACTCAGCAGCTCATGAGAGTCGTCGAAAAAGCTACCAGAGCCTTTAATTTCATGGAATACTGCGGGTTGGTGCTACTTGACATCCAGAGCGTTCGACTCGGTATGGCACTCGGGACTCCTGCTCAAGTTCTATGAGCAGGGGTTCCCAGGCCCGAATGTGAAACTTATTAGGAGCTACCTCACCGGCCGCAAATTCAGTGTCCGTGTCAACAATGGTTTCTGAACTAGAAGACGTCTCCGGGCCGGTGTCCCCCAAGAGTCGGTTCTCGGACCAGTACTATACACACTGTACACCACCGACGTGCCAAATAACCCCAGTGAAGAGGTTGTGACCTATGCAGATGACACTGCATACTTCTCTTTCAGCAGAAGCAGAGCTACTGTAACTCGACGCCTCCAGGAAGTCCTACAGAAAACTCTTGCTTGGGCTAGGAGGTGGAGAAGAGAAATCAATCCTACTAAACCGCAAGCCATAATGCTTACGCGAAGATGCAATCCAGCGCTACCGGTGATACCGCATCCTCTATTACACCTCAATGACAAGGACAGTCTACAACTGTTCGCTATCTAAGGGTCACGCCCACATAGAGGAAGTCAGATGCCGAGCGAGTGCGAGACTACAACAACTCTACCCACTCATCAATTTTAATAGTCGACTACCTCCAACTATTGGAATCAAAATCTACACTACCTTTATCAAACCAATCATGGAATATCCATGTCCCGTATGGGCATACGCTGCAAATCATGAAATACAAAAGCTACAAGTCATTCAAAATCGGACATTGAAGAGAGCCCTACACTAGAAACGTTATTTCCAGACCGATGCCCTACACGAGGCCTGGATAGATTCAGGCTGTTGGCAAAATCATTCCACAAAAGCTCCCAGAAGTCTAAAAATCAAATAGTCAAAAATATCGGCCACTATGATATTTCAGCGGACCGACATAAAAGACCAGTGAGCTTAATAAACTAATGCACCAACAAAAAGACAAAGCAACTCAGAAGAATTGACCAAACTTGCAAATAGGAGAAAATATCCTACGATAACAACTTCCATAAACACTACCTTTTGAAGAAATTGCAGAGAATGGTGGCAGTGTGTGGCGCTCAAGAGAGGTGCGTGTTTTCCAGAAGTCCTGCTGTACTCTCATTTTCTGGATTGCTGGGCTCCAGGCCTTACTTATCTGAAAACCAGTATTTCTGTTAGCGAGGTTCTTTGAGATACGGATTTCGATAGCTTCTGCGAAAATACTATCCCAATAACCTCTCGTACGCGCAGAATTCTTGTTTCCTTGAAATTAAAGTCATGTCCCGTGTCGATATTGTGCTCAGCAACCGCTGATTTGTCAGTGTGGTCCAGGTGAACGTTGCGCGAATATTCGGCGCAATTAATGGCTTCCGCCAATAGGAAAGCTTCCCCCTAGTGGCCAACGTTTCCCGTCACTAGCCATTGGCCGACCGGAAAAAGTATGACGTAGCGCGGACTTCGCGTGATATTTAACCTACCGGCAGCAGTCAGGAGAGAGAGATTCGAGTGCGAATACTTGTCGCGAGCGGACGTATCACTGTGCGCTACTGCATCGAGCGTGATATAGGGTCACGTACTTCAGTAGCACGTAATGCAGAAGTATGCTGCCCAAGACGAGTGGAAAAGCATCCAAAAACACCGATTCTCGCCTGGAAGCTCTGGACAGTGGTAGCGGAGGCAATGCGTAATCCGCCGACGTTCTAGCCTGCAGCGTCGCCGTTCGGGTCGGCCGAGGACACGGTCCTATAACCACCTGAGAAGAATATGGACACCGTCGACCATCTCAAAGATGAAGGGTCAGAACAGCTCAACCATCCTGTTATCCAACAACAAAATACTGATTCTCTAGCACCTATCGATGCTCCGGCTGGGCCAATAATTATTCCTATTTGTCCGGTCAACCAGGATTCCGACTCGCCGCAACGAGGTATTCCGATGGACGTACAGGTCTCCGGCCAAGAAGAGGGACCTGTATCACCGTTACAGGTTTTTTTTTTTTTTTGCTGTCGTCAGTCTTTGGACTGGTTTGATGCAATCCTCCATCCCTTCCTATCCTGTGCTAACCTCTTCATTTCTACATACCCCTTACAACCCATGTCCTCAATTATCTGCTTCATATATTCTAATCTCTGCTTCCTCTACAGTTCTTACCTTCAACTGTTCCCTCCACTAATAAATTAACCAATCCAGCATGTCTCAAAATATGACCTACCAGCCTGTCTCTTCTTCCTGTAAGCTTCTTCCATAAACTTCTTTTCTCACCAATCATTTCCAAAACTCGTTCATTTCTTACTTTGTCTGTCCACCTAATTTTCAGCATTCTTCTGTAGCACCACATTTCAAATGCTTCAAGTTTCTTTCTTTCCGGTATTCCTAAAGTCCATGTTTCGCTACCGTAAAGTGCTGTGCTCCACACATAGAGTTTTAAGAAGTTCTTTCTAATTCCTAGATCAATATTTGAAACTAAAAGGTTTCTCTTTTTCATGAAGGCTCTTTTTGCTAGTGCTATTCTGCTTTTGACATCATTCCTGCTTCGGCCATCAGTTGTAATTTTGCTTCCCAAGTAACAGAACTCACTCACTTCTCCTATTACATCAGATCCTATTTTTATATTTAATCTGCTAGTATTGGTGTCATTTCTGCTACATTTCATCACTTTTGTTTTTCTTTGATTTATATTCAGTCCAAAATCTTCCTTCAGTATTTTGTTCATGCCATTCAATAACTTCTCAATATCCTCAGCCCTCTCTGCTAATAAGACAATGTCGTCAGCAAATCGTAGCATACTGATTTTTTCTCCCTGAAAACTTATGCCACATGGAAATTTTTCTTTGACTTTCTTCATTGCTTCTTCTACATACAAGTTGAATATTAACGGGGATAGACTACAACCTTGTCTCACACCCTTTTTAACTGATGCATGTCTCTCGTGATTCTCTACTTTTATTACAGCCACTTGATTCTTATATAGTTTATAGAGTATTCTTCTATCTCGATACTTTAGGCCTGACTTCTTTAAAATTTTGAACATCTTGTCCCACCTAACATTATCAAAAGCTTTTTCTAAATCAACAAATGCCATAAAAGTATCTTTGTTTTTCTTGATCCGCCCTTCAAGTATTAATCTTAAAGACAGAATTGCTTCCCTTGTACCGCGATTTTTCCTAAACCCAAACTGATCTTCACCTACTATCTCTTCTACTACCCTTTCCATCCTTCTGTATATTATTCTGGTCAGTAATTTTGAAGCATGTGATGTTAGACTAATGGTGCGATAATTCTCACATTTGTCGGCTTGTGCTTTCTTTGGAAGTGTGAAGATGATATTTTTATTAAAATCAGTTGGAATTTCTCCTGTTTCATAACTTTTTGATATCAGCTTGAATAATCTTTCGATTCCTTCCTCTCCTAGAGATTTAAGAAGTTCTGCAGGGATCTCATCAATTCCAACTGCCTTATTTGCTTTCAAGTCATTCAGAGCTTTATTAAATTCTGTCCTCAAAACAGGATCTCCTAAGTCATCAATGTCAACATCGCCTTCCTTTTCCAATACATTATTGTTCAAGTCGTCCCCATCATACAGTTTCTCAATGTATTCCTTCCATCGGTTAGCTCTATCTTCTGAGGTTAAAAGAGGTTTCCCATCGGCAGTTTTAATGTTCATACCTCTTTTCTTCATTTCTCCAAAATTCTGTTTGATTTTTCTATATGCAACATCTACTTTTCCTATGACCATTTCCTTTTCTACTTCTTCACACTTTTCTTGTAGCCATTTTTCTTTTGCTATTTTGCATTTCCTATTTATTTGATTTCTAAATTGCCTGTACTGCTCTCTTCCTGCTTCATCCTGAGCATGTTTGTACCTTCTTCTCTGATCCATCAGCTGCAAAATTTCTTCTGTGATCCAAGGTTTTCGGGCAGCTTGTTCCCTAAAGCCTAAGGTTTCTTTGCCAGCTTTCATTATTTCGGTCTTTAATGCATTCCATTCGTCCTCGGTTGAGCTCCTTTCGCAGTTAATTCTTAGACCTAAGTCTACCATTTCTGCAAATTTTTCTCTTGTGCTAGATTGTTTCAGTTTATTCACTTCCAGTCTGTTCTGCTTATACTGCTTTCTTATTCGCTTGAATTTCAGCTTGCACTTCATTACTATCAAATTATGGTCCGAGTCTATGTCTGCCCCTGGGTACGCTTTACAGTCTAGAACTTGATTCCTGAATCTCTGTTTGACCATGATATAATCTAGTTGATATCTGCCTGTATCCCCAGGACGTTTCCAGGTGTATATTCTTCTTGCATGGTTCTTAAACAGTGTGTTTGCCACTACTAGCTTATATCTTTCACAAAATTCTAGCAACCTGCTTCCTCGCTCATTTCTTTCTCCTAGACCAAAACTTCCCACAGTATTCCCCTCTTTTCCTTCTCCCACTATTGCATTCCAATCACCCATGATTATTAGATTTTCCTCCCCTTTCACATATTGGATTAATTCTTCAATTTCAGCGTATATTTTTTCTATTTCTTCGTCATCTTCCTGTGACGTTGGCATATATACTTGTACTAATGTGGTTGGGACGGGCTTTGTTTCTAACCTCATCAAAATAATCCTGTCACTAAATTGTTCATAATAACTCACCCGTTTCCCTACTTTTTTGTTCATTACAAATCCTACACCAGTGACTCCATTGACAGCTTGTGTGCTAATTATCCTGTGTTCCCCAGACCAGAAATCCTGTGCGTCCTTCCATTTAATCTCACTAATCCCAACAACATCTAACTTAAGTTGTTCCATCTCCCTTTTTAAGTTTTCTAACCTACCTGCCCTATTCAGACTTCTAACATTCCATGCTCCGACTCGTAGAATGTTTCTATCCATTCTGATGACTCCTCCCTGAGCAGTCCCCACCCGGAGATCCGATTGGGGGACTATTTTACCTCCGGAATATTTTACCCAGGAAGAAGCCATCATGATATATGTAATTTGAAAGGATTACATGTCCTCGGGATACCCTTTGGGTGTTTAATGCAGTGGATTCCCGTTGCCTTCTGCATCCCCATGCCGTTGATCATTTCTGATTCATCCGCCTTTAGGGGCCGTTTCCAACCCCAAGGGCAAGAGGGTGCCCTGAACCGCTGCCCGCTCTTCCGCCCTCCTTTTGGAGGCCGTTGGCAAGCAGTGGGTGACTCCTTATACCGGGAATCTTTCAGTCGCCAGAGCCTCGTCCGTGCAAACAGGGTGCACCACGTGAAGGAGAGGTTGACATTTGGTTAGAAAAGACTAGTATAGTCGCTCCCAAACCCTTACACCCCTTACAGGGTTGCATACCAGTATAACTGGGTATGCCTGTTAGACCTGCTACAACAGGATACCATGCTGCCCCTGCTCGCCTGGCCGTCAGTAGATGGACTCAATATAATCGCATCCTGCTTGGTGGACCTAAAGGCAATCAGCAGCAAGCTTCAAGAACTGAAGGTAGCTTTCAAGGAATTTCTACCCTCAGCCAGCAAAACAAGAAACAAGGCTACAAACAATGAAGCCAAGAAAACTTCGGCAGGACCTGTCCAATGTTACAGGTGCCAAAGATTCGACCACTACGCTCGCCAATGAACCTCCAAGCTGAGGGGCGTCCGCTGCGGGAGTGATCATCAGAAATAAGAGTGCCCAAGACCCAAGCACGAAGCCACCTGCTGCAACTGCGGTGGACCCCATGCAGCCAGTTTCCATGGGTGCCCATTGCGGAGGCAGCTTCGAACCACCAACCAGTAGACGACGCGAAACTACAACCGCTCTCTCACCAAGAAGCAAGACCCGGAAGTCCGCGCATGAACACCACGACAAACAACTCGCTGACAAACATCCACGCTCGCCACTGTAACTGGCAAGACACAGTCCACCGCCTACACCGCGCAGCCACGTCAGGATACGAGGAAATCAACCAGATCCCTACTCAAAACTACTCAGCCGACCACCTGGCCACGTCGACTGCCCAGTTGCTGCGGGCACCCCAGCGCGCAGGAGTGGGGCCTCAAGTTGAGTACAATTCTCGAGTTGTTAACTCAACTCGTAGATTGCCTCTCCGGCAAAACCAGCAGTGATGCAACGAACAACTCAACAACAAATAAAAAATAAAAAAGAGAGCCTCTGAAAAGACATACCAATAGCACAGTACATCCTTCGCAATGCTTGAAGGAAATGTCATCAGACAAAACCTTCGCCATCTTCAGCTCGTACAAAGAAATACGAGCAACAACCAACTCTGACGTGTGTGACCGGCAGCAGTCACTTGACAATGGCGACAGAGATTTGTGAACGCCGAAACGTTGTGTTTAAACGATGGACTAACTCGGCTAGTTAACCGAGAAAATTTTATTCATTTGCAACGCCAAGAAAATCTCCAGTCTTATATATCTTTGACTAATATCAGTCTTAAAATAATTGCAAAAATCGTTCACAATTACTGCATTCTTCACCGAAACCATGACGCCATTAGAATGCACCTACTCGCAATAGATCATAACACATTTGACTAATAAATTAGTTGTTAGAAGCCAAGTGCTACTTTCATAACCTTTTGACTAACGATATTTGTACTATTGTGCATAAGATATGGACAATGCTGACAGCAGAGAAATTAAAACATTTAAAGATTCGCCTTAGTCAAGCTGTTATGCTACAAAAGACTAAGATTCAGGACAATTTCACAAAATATTCCTGGAAAGGGGGAGAGGGGTTTATGCTTCTTTAAACCAAATATAGATAGTATTTTTCTGTTTGTTTTGAAGGATATATGTGCATACTTCCTTCAAAATCAGATAGAAACCGTAGCTTCATATAAAGAACATTGACAGTAATTAAAGGGATGAAAAGGGGAATAGGGTTTGCATTTTTGTAAAAGTAATGTGAACAGTATTTTTCTTTTTCTATTTGTTGTAAAGTATACGTATGTCTCTGACCCAAAGTGTAGGATCGTGCTATGACTATTTATTGGGTATGCTAGGATGACTGACACGTGGGTCTAAGGGCCTACGATGCCCTATGACTTGCGCCGACTTTCGTCATGTGTCTTCTGCTCTTGAATTCTTCTTTCTTGAACCTATACTTGTCTTCTCTTGTGCTAGTAAATAAGCATGAGCATCGAGGGTAACTTGTATCTAGGAGAGGTAGCGGACAGCTACGAGCTACTTGAAATGATACAATGTTTCTGGAAACTCTATTTAATCTGCACTGAATCGTAAATCATCTACAGTAAATGTTGTAAGGGATCGGAGGTATTCCGTAAGTCGTGATAATCATCCTAGGGATGAGACTTAGCCTTACAGTTCACAATTAACAGAGTATGGTAAGGTTGGTGCAGCGAATATCTATCTCCGAGGCCTAGATGCTAACTTCTAGCTCGTCAGTGAAGAAATAAGACTGATCAATGTATTCTGTCTTGCTGGAAAGTATTGGCTTGCATTGCCAGCACTGCACATGTAGCTTGGAACCTTAACTGTCAATCGGCAGAAACTCGAACAATAGGACGTGTTTACTTGACGTCTGGCTGCAGTGAAACTTAGAAAACTCACATGATTTTGATACTATAATATTATAATAAATGAGGGCCCATCACATATCCCCAGTGTTGAAAAAACGCGCTACTCCCGGAGCGCGGGAATATCATCAAACACTAACTATCAAAATTTGGCACCACAGTGTATAGAAAAAAAAAAAAAAAAAAAATTGTATAAATGGGACTGGTTATAAGTAGAGATCAATATATGCATGCTAACGTGATACAAAATACCTCTTGTCTCAAATATGCATTCATAAAAATAAATAGAATCTTGGCAAAGCAAAAACAAAACATTTAATTTCAAAGATATGAATACCCATAAAATCAAATTTAAAAAAATCATAAGATATACAAAAGTAATAATAATGAAAAGTTTAAAATACATTAATCATGTTTGCTGGGTGTTTCCCCATTAGAATTAGTATTTGGCCAGTCTGGAACACGTACAGTAATTTGACTGCCCATAATGGAACGTTTGTGAAACATCATAATAATCTGGTGTTTATATATAAAAAACATAATAGTAGAAATAACTAGAATACCAATGATTGTGGAGACATTTATGAAACTAATGAAAATTGTTTGGTGTGCTTTGGGGTGAATTTGAGATCTTAGGTGAGTGACAATGTGATTGAGTTTTAAAGAATCTTGAGCGTTTTGTAAATATTTAAGGACCTCTTCTTTGAGAGGTAAGTGATGGGTTACATTTAAATTAACTAATTCGGTATTATGATAAATTTCATGAGTAAAAGTAGGTAATAAATAGTTTGGATAAGATAATGAAGAGTGAATCTGAGTAATATGAGTTGCTGGTATTGTAAAATTTGTTTCTGAAATTTGACAATTGGTTGCATTAACAAGTAAACCGGATCCTTCTAATAACAATTTATGAATATCTGGTTTCGTTCGAGCAGCTGATTTACAAGTTGCTGTAATAGTATATTGAGATGGTTATGAAAATATCCAGTTGGTATACATCCTAGAGAAATATGGTTTAGTTAATGTATAAACTTCTCTCTGACCTGATTTGAAAAATAGTCCTAAAAAAAATCATCACACGCATAAGTAGTTCCACCGAAACTGGATTAAATTGTGGGTTTGTACAAAAATTAAGGGATGTAAAAGGGGAGCTAGGGTAGTTTTTGGATTTTTCGCTAAGAAATCTTCTCAATGAAAAAAAATCTTCTCCATAAAACAATACATATATCTGCCAACTTTCATAAAGCTCGGTCAAATGGTATCGACTGTAGCTTTTTAAAAAGAAAATTGTCAAAAATCAAGAGGGGTGGAAACTGGGAGAGGGGTTTAGATTTGGAAACCAGAAGTTGACATTATTTTTCCCTTTGTTTTGTAGTAAAAGTGTGATAAGTTCTATCTAAACCAGATAAAAACTGTAGGTTTATATAAAAATTAGCATTTTTAATGAGGCGAGGGGGTGGTTTTTCAATTTTTTTTTGTCAGAAAACTTCATTGTGAAAAAATACATATAAGCAGCAACTTTCGTGCCAATCGGTCAAACAGTGGCGAATGTAGCTTTTTATAAAGAACAAAATTAAGAGGGCGGAAGGAGGGAGAGGGGTTGAGCTTTGGAAAACCAAATGTCGACAGGATTTTTCTCTTTGTTTTAATGTATACATGTGCAAAGTTCAATCTAAATCAAATAAGAAATGTAGGTCTCTATAAAGTTAAGGGATGTAAAGTGGGAGATGGGGTGTTTTTTTTTTTTAATTTGTTTGGTCAGAAACATTCTCCATGAAAAATTACATGTATATGCCAACTTTAATAGAGATCAATTAAATGGTGTCGACTGTAGCTTTGTACAAAGAACATTGGCAAAAATTAAGGGTGGGGTAGGGGCTCAGTTTTTACAAACCAAAAGTTTGACTATACATGTCCAAAGTATCATCGGAATTGGATAAAAAATGTGTGTTTGTATAAAAATTAAGGGGTGTAAAGGGGAAGAAGGATGGTTTTTAAATTTTTTTTTAGTCAGGAACCTTCTCCATGAAAAATTATATGTATATGCCAACTTTGATGGTAAGCAGTTAAATGGTGTAGACTGTAGCATTTTATAAAGAACATTGGCAAAAATTAAGGGGTGAATAGGGGCAGAGGGATTCAGTTTTTTCAAACCAAAATTTAACAGTATTTTTCTCTTTATTTTTGACTATACATGTCCAAAGTTCCATCGAAATAATGTAGGTTTGTAAAAAAAAATTAAGGCGTTTAAAGGGGTAGAAGGAGTGGTTTCTCAATTAAATTCGTATGGGGCTACCATTTTTGAGGTATACCCTATCCACTAAAAAATTTCATTTAAATCAGATCAAAATTGGAGAGGATATCACAATAAAGGAAGTAAAAAAGAAAATTGAATGTGGAATTAGTGTTCAGAGATAAACAATGAGTATGCTACAATTTAGTGATGACATTGTCCTGTTAGCGGAACAGACTGAAGATACTGGAATGATCAAACTACTGTAGGAAGATTTTGGATTAAATATAAACCAAAGCAATACGAAACTGATGAAATGTAGTAGGTGAAAGCAACAATGGTAGATTAAACATAAAACAGGATCGGGTTAGAAGAAGTAAGTGAATTATGTTACTTAGAAAGTAAAATTACAACAATCTTTTTGTTTAAAACATTGATCTAGGACCCAGAAATAACTTTTTTTAAACTTAGCACTTTTTGGTTGCAAAACACGAACTTTAGGAATATCAAAAAGAAGGGTAATTGAAGCATTTGAAATGTGGTGCTATTTAAAGATTCTGAATATTAAGTAAAGTACGAAATGAAAGTGTTTTAGAGATGATGGATGAGGAAAGAAGTTTGTGGAAGAATCTTACAGAAAAAAACGACGGTATGCTGGGTCATAATTTGATTCTTGCGGTATTGGTTAATCTGTTAGTGGAGGAAACAGTCAAAGGTAAGAAATGTAAAGGAAAACAACGTAAGAATCGTGCAAACGTTTGCTGATTACAACTCCGTGCATGCGCTTTCCTCAAGTTGATCCCATCCTAGATTACGTGTGGCAATTAATAATTAAAACCTAATAACTAACCAAACCAGCAAGTGTAATATTACAAGCGATATCCTATACTGGTTACCTCAGACACTGAAAGATTTTTAAGTTAAAATGAAATGTAGGTGTGTATGAAAATTGCCACCGAGGAAAGGGCGCATACGATCCAACAAACAATTTATATATATATATATATATATATATATATATATATATATATATATGTGTGTGTGTGTGTGTGTGTGTGTGTGTGTGTGTGTATAATTAAATATAAGAGTATCAGATCTACAAATTTTGTGTGGTCATTTGAATTAATGAGTCATTTGAATTTAATTAGTAAAACGGGAATATCCCATAGAGAAAGTATAATGTACTCACCTAAGATGTTGGAATCTCCAAAGTTTTCCGGGAAGTCACAGAGCCAGACTGTGTCCTCGGGATCTTCGTCGAAGTGGACCAGCAGGCACCAGTGTTTACCTCCCTCTGAAGATCTGGAGAAAGCATTGGGCAAACCAGGCATACCTCCAGATGCTACTCCCGATGCTGCAAACACCATTAACAGCATGAACTGTAGACAGTTTTAAAATTCAGCTTAAAAGAATCTGACCGGTAAAATGAAGAAACTTAAACGGAGTGTTTGCCTACACCGGATTTTACTATGTTTAAGGTAAAAGGTCATTGCTATTTCAGCAGCTTGGTGTACATACCTTCTTCCGAACAGACTGCATGCTAAGAATAAATGAGACACCCGCCTTTAATGACCTCGGCGTCGACGAGGCGTAAAGGCATAAAAAGAGAGAGAGAGAGAGGGAAAGCGAAAATCTAACAAATTGTCGAAACTGTGTTGATACCTCTTTCACAGCGAACAAAATTTTACTGATTTCCTGAGTTATTTGGAAGATTAAAAACAGTTGGCTCTGAAATAAATAAATAAATATATATATATATATATATACGCCTCGTCGACGTCGAGGTCATCAGAGGCGGGATGGGATTGGGAAGAAGGAACGGGAAGGAATTCGGCCACGGTCTTTTGAAGGAAGCATACCGGCATTCGCCTGGCGTGATTTGGGGAAACCAAGGAAAACCCAAATCTGTATGTCTGGACGGGGGTTCGAACCGGCGTCCTCCCGAATGCGAGGCCAGAACGTTAACCGTCGGTCTGAAATACCATCAGGTTCGGCAAATCCCAGCTAGAGTGTACAACACTGTCCATAACACTAGTGTGGAAGAACCTGACCACAAAAGTGATAACCACAAATCAAGAATCGATAATAGAGCGTCCATACACCACGTGGGTCCATTTTGGCCTCTCTTGAACTCCTCTCCTTGCCCCCACGTAGCCTACACCTCCCCTCCCCCCCCCCCCCCCCACTCCTCCTGTGGCAGTAGCTTTCTTGTAATGTTGTTGCGAATGTCATCTTTGCGAATGAGGTTGCGGATGCGGATGTTCAGAGTTTGACATCCGCGGATGCGGATGTGGAAAATAAATTTAGATTTTAATATTTTATCAAAAATAAATTACAAATCAAATTTTTTCATAATTAAATTCTATTTCCATATAATCTGGCGTGATCTTTCAACAACAAATATGTGGGTTGATTTCACAAGTGAATTAAATTATTTACTTAATTACATACGCGTCTCAAAACCAGTCTTTATCATATGAACTTTGCGCAGTTCGTGGCTAGACTAATTCAAGCACAAGGCCACGCCACCGCGCTCGCTTTTTTCTGTGTTATAACTATACGCTCCGTCGACGTCGAGGTCATTAGAGGCGTGAAAAGATCGGGGTTTGGTACTGGAAGGAATTCGGTCATGGTCTTTTAATGGAAACATTCGCCTGGAATGATTTGGTGAAGCCATGGAAAACCCAAATCTGAATGCCCAGACGGGGACTCGAACCGGCGTCCTCCCGAATGCGAGGCCAGGCCGTTCCCGCCTACCCGTCACGCTCAGTTCCGTGCATGCGACCCACCTTCCCACCGCTCCAGTGGCGCACTCAAAGTACAACTTGTAGGACCTACTAGTTCCGATTTTCGATAAAAGAACTCTTGATGGTCTGTGAAAACAGTTACAGGTTCCTTTCGATTCACCTAATATTTTTTAATATTTTTTTAACAAAAAATAATAATACATTTTAATTTAAAAACAGACTGCAAAGATTCTGTAAATAATAATAATTTCATGTGATCTAAAAATTCCAGTCACAGAGTTTCTTATCAGCCGCGCAGTGCAACCTCTATCGTTGTCACCTATTTTTAAAAGGAGACCTACAGATTACCGTGAATTTCGAACCACAGAGCGTCCCAGCATCTTAGCTATAGCAAAATCAAAGCTTTGCCAGAGGTGACTATCAATTTTATGACACATGAAAATTGCAGCTGAGACAAGGATTTGAACAACGGACTTTCAGTACCCCAATCGTACGCCGTATCCATCTGAGTCAAGAGACAAATCTGGATGTAATGACAAATAAATATTCAACCATAATAAAATCAACATACTTTTTTTCTGTAACATTTATTTTTATTATACCAAAACAGAAATGTACTTTTATATGATTGAATACATATTTTTCAGTACTTCTAAATTCAGATGCTTGCGGCGTGTGATTCGGGTATGGAAGGTCCCCGGTTCAAATCCGGATCTCGGATGCATTTTTTACAGGCCTTAAAATCGACCTTCACGTCTGGCAATTTTATTTGTTAATGTAAACATGCAAGGACTATACCTACATTTCACGAACATCTGATTAACCTAAAGTAAGGCTGAAAAAATAGACACTTTTCTAAAGCAATCAGTAACGCTAAAACAACATTTAATAGTAGAGGACCAGAAATTTCAGAACTCTTTGTACAGCAGAACTCCAATTATCCGAACTCCGACTATCCGAATCGCTGATTATCCGAAAAGGAGTCACATTAAGACGTGCGTGGAACAAGTTGAAAAGCATATCAACTGAAGAAGAGAAGGAAAAGGATAAAAAGGAAAAAGAAGCTCAAGAAAAGGAATGGGAAGAGACAGGAGAATATTGGGATGACGTGTCACTTGAGGAATTCAGCAACATTCTTCTAAAAATTCATGGATGTTCAGAAGTTAGTGCTCAAGGTTTAAGAGAGTGGGTGGTGTGTGATTCGTCAGACCCTGGGTATGAAATTTTAAGTGATTATGAACTTATTGAAAGTGTGAGAGAAGAAAGTGTCGAGGAAGAAGATGACCTTAATGTCGAAGTTGAAGCAGACACGGGATCATCTGCTAGTCAAGCATTTTTTGGCCTTGAAACTGCGTTGAAGTGGATGGAACGTCAGCCCGAGTGTGACCACATGCAACTTCTCACTGTCAAGCGGAAGAATACATACAACACCTTACTTTGACAGAGATGTTCAGCAATCAATGACTTTTTTCAAAATACAGTACATACATACTATACTAATGTACAGCACTTGTACGTGTTGCCTTTTCATTTAATTAATTAAAAACTCTTTTTCTTCAGAAATAGTTTTTTCTCCCATTTTTAACATACATATATACAGTAATTAATTCAAATAGACCCTTTTCCGGAAAAAATACAATCATCAGAATTTTTGATTATCCGAATGGTGCCCGGTTCCAATTGATTCGGATAATTGGAGTTCTACTGTATATGATTCTCCATATCGACCAGCCCGACACCAGTCCGCACCGTCAAAAATTAGATCCAACTAATGACTGCCTACACACGGTGCGGTGTCGTTTGAATTCACTTCAATCGAGTGAACGTCAACAATAAGAAAAGAGTCGGTCGGTGACAGTGCGGATTCGGTGCTGTCTATTGTAGCCCGACCTTTACTTTAATTGCAAGTTTAAACTAGTAAAATCGTCGCTTAGGTAATAATACCGTTTAGTTCATTGTTACTTTTATTGAAAGATCGTCAGTAAACAATCACTTTTTTGTCAGCTAACTTACGATGGGCAGAATCTCGAATAACGAGAAAAGAATGCAATGTAAACAAAACATCCGCAATACATCCGCATTAAAAAATTGCGGATGCGGATGTAGGATTTCATGCGAAAGTTTCGCACTTGCGGATGCGGATATCCGTTACATCCCTACTTTCTTCCCCATTAACCCCAGAAGACATTTTGTACTGTTTTCTTTAAACAGATTAATAAGCCTCGTTCACATTTACCAGCACGTAGCGTGTCCAGCACATAACGTGTCCGACACGGCACAAACATGTTTTCACATCTATACAGCAATACACTCACAGACACCAACAGAACAATCCGCTTAAGTAGAAGAGCAGCAGAGAAAAATGTTTGTTGTGCATCTAAACTGGGGGGGGGGGGGGGGAGGAAGGGAGAAGGGGTAAGAAGTAAATACTGCAAGGAGCTCGTAAATGCTGAGGACAATTTTTTTAAATACTTTAGGATGAGGAAATATAAGTTTAAAACCATTGCAGCCAAAATTACACCAGTAATAATTAAACGAGTTACGAAGTTCAAGGAATTTTTATCACCAAAAGAAAAAGTAGCCAAGTTTTTTTTTCTAATTAATATTAAAACTTGCCGTAACTTAATAATTGTTTAGCTTTGGTACAACATTTGGTTTTGATACTCTTACCAACATTACAAAATTAATTTCATTCTGAGGCATACGTCAGAATACAGCTTAAATGTTTACTGTTAATTCTCGGAATCCTCGTTCTTGAATATTGTCGAATCCTAGTAGTTCTTATTCATTATTACTAGTCCCTTGTAGGATTCAAGTGATACTGATGATGGTGTGCTATGAAAATTTTTTCGTGATTCTGACCATTGCGATTCATATTATGCATGCGAATCTACGTAGTTACAGCAGGGACTGTAATCTCTTTACTTTTACTATCACTATATCTTTTATCAAGTTATAAAGGAATTTTTATTCTTTAGCTAATTCGATTAATTTTTGGTTATTCATCTTGTTTTATTAGAGCAGATGGTATTGCTGCATTCATACTACCACGCAGACATCCTCAGACATGCTCAGACACGTGCCGGCACAGACAATACGCTAAGGTGACCAGACGTCCGCTTTTGACGGGACAATCCCGATTTTTAACAATTTGTCCCGCGTCCCGCCGCGTTTTAAAAAAAGTCCCGATTTTTTGAAAGAATGCATGACAAGCTATGGCACGGCGAAACTTCTGAAATAATTTTCATTTCCATTATTAATATTTTGGAAAAAAACAATTTAAAGCATAAAATGATTGCATATTGTGCAGACAACACGAGCACAAATTTTGGAGGAAAAGGGAGAAGAGGTACAAATAATATTTTTTATAAATTAAACAAAAACCTTAATCAAAACCTTATTGGTGTTGGTTGTGCAGCGAACATAATACAGAACGACATTCAAACAGCTGTTGACTTGTTGCCTGTAGATGGGGAAAATATTGTTATTAAAATATATTCTTATTTCTATATATATACTGTGCGCCTTGAAATGCTTAAAGAATTTTGTGAAACTGCGGAAGTCGAATACCAGAAAATTCTTGGATACAGTAAAACGCGCTGGTTATCTCTTTTGCCAGCTGTCGAAAGAATTTTGAAAATGTACGATCCTTTGAAATCCTACTTTCAATCACAGGATAAATGTCCTAGAATTTTAGAAGAGTTTTTTGAAAAAGAATCTTCAAAAATTTGGCTAGAGTTTGTACACAATCTTTTTTAAAACGCTATAAAACTTATTGAAGGAGACAAAATTTTGGAAACGAAGTATAAAATGAAGTTAATAATTTAAGATTTCAGTGTCAAGAGCGGTTAGAAAATAAATTTTTTCCTTTAACTATCCGTAATAGTATAAGCCAGTTTTGAAGAACAAGGTGTAATAAATCGTGCAGATATCGTGAATCACCTTAAAACGTTCTACAGTAACTACTAGATTATTTAGAAGAGTGGACGGTACATAATAATGATATTGAACATTTTCATTGTGTTACATTAAAAAAAAGAACTTAATTCGAATGATGTGCAAAAATCATTGGCTCATAGTACTCAAAATTTTCCGTACAGTAATATTTCCGAAAATGATCATTTAAATAAAATATCATCATTAAAAAAATGTATTGACAAGGAAAATGTTAAATCCTGGTCTTCAAGTCTTCTGGTCGCAATAGATAACAAATGGTTAGAAATATTTCATCATTTTGAAGCAAACCATGTTCCATAGAATAATGCACTAATGGTAGAAGACGCACTTTCCTTGCCCGGAACTAATGCTGCGACTGAACGCGTTTTTTCTACTGTAAATAAAGTGTGGACAGCAGAAAAGTCACAATTAAGTGCTGAGACTTTGAAAGCCATATTGTGTTTGAAATATAATTTAACAAAGTCTTGTGAAAAATTTCATGAGCTTTTAAACAATAACAGCAATCTACTGAAAAAAATTCACTCAAATGAAAAATATGTCAAAGAACAAAATAATACTATACATAACTTTTTAATGTATTATATTTGTAAACTGTACGTATGTTGAAATTAAAACAAATATATTAGTATTATTTTTGCGTTCTAAAAACATTTTTTTGCTCTTTTTTTCACGAACACCTCCCCCCCCCCCCCCCCCGTCGGTTAATGGTGTCCCGCTTTAACAATGTTAAAATCTGGTCACTTTAGAATACGCCTACATAAAATGTATGCAATCATATTTTTATGTCTGTGCCGTACGGTGTCTGTCGATGTGAGCAAGGCTTTATTGTATGTGATGAGCATGATCAATAAGTGATTTTTATACATTTTATAATTACAAATATTCTAAATGAAATGTTGACACTCCTGCAAATGATCAGATACTAGGAAACGCTTTTCCTCAGGTACCATCAAGGATCCTTTTCTTCTTGAGATGTTACTAAAAAAGACTCTCTTTTCTCATTGTTCATTAACTGATAAAATAGAACAAACTATTTGTGTGTGAATCAGGTATTTGTTGTGCTTTGAGGTGTTTGGCTATTATGGCAAGGGTTTCTTTAATTGGTATGTTGGTGTACATGTTTTGAATATCAAATGAAATTAGATTTGCTGAATTTGGTATCTTTAAGTCTTTTAGATCACACACAAATGAAACCATACAAATTCTAGAATTACTAACATCACAAAACTACTTTCAGTTCAATAACAACTACTACTCTCAACATGATGGTTTACCAATGGGTTCTCCTATCTCAGGAATACTAGCAAATATATTTATAAACCACACAGAAAATGAAATATTCAAAAGCATAATCCAGAAGAAAGGATACAATATATATTGGTTTAGATATGTTGATGATGTTATCTGTCTAATTAATGAACCTGAAACTAGAATTAGCCCACTACACACAGATATCAACTCTACACACAGCAATATAAAATTCACACTGGAAATGGAAACACAAAGAAAACTCAACTTCCTCGGCCTCACCATAACTGCTCACAAAACACAACATCAATCAAAACATACAGAAAATCCACCACAACAGACATGATCATAAACTCAACATCAAACCATCCCCAAACACATAAGGAAGCAGCAATAAGGCACATGCTCAACCGACTAAATAGGACACCCCTAAACAAAGAAAATTACAAATCAGAATTCAACACAATCATACAAATAGCTACTAGAAATGGATATAAAGAGAACAGAATACACCAAATAAACAACAACATCAAAAAGCAAATACTAAAGACAACACTGCTACAAGCAAATACAAACACTAATACAAAATCAGCATCAGAAAACAAACCACCCACACAAGTAAAAAAGAAAAAATAGCATGTTATGACCTATATCAATAAAAATACACGTAAAAAACATTCTCAAAAAACAAGGACTAAACATCGCATTCAGAACCAATAACTCCATAGATAAAAACATCACAAACAAAAACAAATACCATAATTCAGGCATATACAGACCCACATGTCAAAACTGTGAAGCTCAATACATTGGCCAGGCATGCAGACAATTCGAAACAAGATACAAAGAACACCTAAGAGCACTGAAATACACTAACCACTCCACATTTGCAGAACACCTTCTAGAACACAATCACCAACCGACAGATATCCACAGAGACATGCAAATACTCACCATAAACAATAACAAACCACATGCATTAAAATTTCAGGAAAATTATTACATCCAAAAAGCACTAGTTGAAGGAAAGCAGATCATAAATGACTATACAAACTTGACTAATCAAACACTATATGCCATATCAAGACAGGAGGAGGATGAGGAGGGTCATGGGAGTGTACAGGGCATATACTGGCGATGAGGCATGGAAAGATATTGCAATAGGTATGAAAAGTAGTGCATGGAAGGGAAAAGATGACCATGACCACAAGCTGGCACTCGATTTCAGGCACAAGGGTGTGGGAAGATTCTCTTTTTTAGGTAAGGGTGTCAGGGATTGGAATGAGTTGCTAAGAGAAATGATGAATAGTTTACCGAAAACTTTGAAAGAATTTAAAGATAAAATTTGTAGAGGGAAAATGTAGGTTGGTGCAGGATAGGGGGAAGATGGGTGTGTAGGGAAATTGCCACCGGAGCCTGTGCTCCATTGCAATTAAATTAAATATTAAAAAAGAAATAAATATTCACAAAAAGACAACCATTCAAATCCCCGCCTACCATCAAAGATAACACAAAGCAGACTGTAAAAACAAAGGACCTCTAACCACAATGAAACCTGAAACATAAACAAACACACACTCTATGGACCTGTGAAAAACATGGCATGGTGTTTACTCTCTCATGTTTACAGTGTCAATGTGAAATTTGGTCGGTGCAGTGTATTGCTTCATACCTTCAGAAAATTCTACAATACCTACACAGAGAAGCTAACCCTGATGATGAGAAAAAAGTAAAAAAGTAACATGTAAGTAAATTTAATTTCACCTCAAGGTTATATTGTTTTGTAAACCAAATGTAACTAACTAAATGAATAAATACCAAACAGACGTCGCTGATGATGCTCTTGAAATAGAGTGAAACGGGTACGACACCAAAATAAAACAAAATTCAATTGCATTGGCGTGTTATTCACCTTTATATATATATATATATATATATATATATATATAAATAAAAAGAATTATTGGTTCAATCCTAGCCTGCGATACCGCCACTGCCTGGCGTTGACGTGACGTCATAGTGACGTTGGCTTGACGTATTCGCTGTCGACTACCAACATAATTAGGTTTATTCCTTTTAGTGCTATTGTGACCTCGCTACGCTCGGTCACAATAATTTAAAACTGTACAATATCAACCTAAACTGATATCCCGAAGGTGAATCAGATGCAGGCGGCCGCTGGTAAGCGGCCGCAGATGTCCGATAATACAACCAGATGTTCAGTGTTTGATGTGTTATCGGATTTCTGCGGCCGGTCACAATAATAAATTATCTTTATGTTGGTATAGTCCCGTTACGTTGGTACACCTAGAGCGACAGCGAATACGTCACAACAACGTCACGTCAACGCCAGGCAGTGGCGGTATCGCAGGCTAGGATTGAACCGAATTATTTTATAAACAAGTGGTTTGGTCACACACGGGTGATTCTAATCCAAAAAGTTTAATTTCAAACTGTCAAAAAAAATATGAACTGTCATTGTGTTGGAAAACCCCGGGTGACAACTGTAAGCGAATTTGAGTCTAGGTACGCCATGGATATTTTTTAAACCGTTTTGCACCTTCACCTATCGGTTAGTTCAAACGCTCCGGCCGCTATAGTCAGCATATATATACGATATCTAAATTACATACAGAGATAATTAAATAACTGAAAAAAATATTCACATGCTGTTCTCTACCTTATTTTTACAAATAACATTAATGAAAAATTACTTGACTTCGTTGCCAGCCTCCCTCCCACAGTAGCCCAGATCAGTCTTGCCACCTTAAGAAAAGAAAAATCAGACCTGGTCTCAAAAGCCACTAGATTGTGAGATATTCAGAACTAAAATCTTCGCTAGAAATCGCTTAATAAAATAAAGGAAAATGATACGGTAAGTAATATTAAAATATTTTAATAATTAGCATTTTCAATAAATTAAACAAAACACTGTATTAAAAATCAACATCAAATTTCTTGAATCGGTATTTCTTCTTCATCATCTTGGTCTATCGTAGGAGTTGCAGATCATACAGATGAGGAAGAATAAGATGAATCGTTAGTTTTAGATTCAAAAGAGTATTTAGCATCTTTATAAATATTGCAGCAATCACATCAGCCAGAAGCTGGTTAATGTAGCTGTTTTTTTCACAATTTTTAACTGTTTCCTTATAAAAAGAATGCAGCTATCCTATTTCTAATATTGTTTTTAAGAATGCTCATTGTACTGAAAATCATTTATACTGTGGCATTCGAGTGAGAAAGTGATAGGATATGGCTAAAGCAGATACCTCCAGAAAGGTATTTATTCCAGCAGCATTCTTGTATTCGGCAAGCAGTATTCAGTTTTCAATATGTTATGTACGCCATTATTTATACGAGTCATGACAGAGGCATTACCGTACCCAATTCCAATCAAGTTTTTCGAAAGTCTGCAAGATTGAATATCACTAAACATCACCATTTTTTTTTTTTTTTTTTTTTTTTTTTTTTTTTAGTGATAACATATTTAAGAATATCGCTTTCGGGCTTCAAAATTCACTAAATCTAGCGACAAAATCGCTAAGGAGGCAACATTGGCCCAGCTTGTCTTTCTACCCATCCCCTCCCCCTCCACCGAGACCCGGCCACGTAGCGTACGACTGCTCCCAAAGGCGGTTACAGACGAGCCAATTTCGGTCCCAATCTGCAGGGGCAATCAGCAGGGAAATTATACGGGGCTTCACACATCACAATTTCGCTCCCAATTTTAGTTTACATTGTGATCGCAAGACTAGTAGTTACAAGCGTTTAATAATGGCTCCTTTTATGTCAAAGCAACATAGAGTAGACATTGTTTTAACAATAACCTGTACTACAGTTTGTACTCAGAGAAAAATAAGATATTAATTTTATTGAGATAAAAGCAATCTTACATGAATATTTTGAGAAGCCTAGAGCAAGAAGATTTTCTGAGAGTAGATTCTGTAAGTTTTGCAGAGATACTCCACTTAGTGACCCATTGGGCCATTATATATATAAATAACCCAATGCGTGAAAGTATAAGCGCCAGAGAACGATTACACGTTACTTTGCAATTTTTGGCAAGTAGGCCTACACAAAACTATGAAGATGCAAATTTCAAGCAAAACATGAAATCCTTCATCTGCATTTTGCGGTTTATGTAGTTTTTGCTTTGTTTGTCCCACAATTGGGGTATGTTCTTATAAATTTTGAAAATATTAGTCAACACCTCTTTCTCTGTAGACATTTTTAACGACACACACGACTAACGGCACGAAACGCACTCGCTGCCTGATCCATGCCGCCTGAGCCGAAATTGTCTCAATTTGCTCGCTGTCTGCAGGGATAATCTTTAAATTGTTTGTCTGACTCTGCCAATCTCCCGATAGCTGGAGATGACCCGATTTGCCTGCTAACGTGGCAATCAGAGGCCCTCTGCCGGATTGCCCCTGCAGATTGGAACCGAAATTGGGTCCTGCATACCCGCTTTTATCCAGCACGCGTTGCAACTTACAACATGGGCGCGACAAGTGAGAACAAAGCCAGCTCTGAATACCTTAGAATTGTGTGGTAGAGGACCACTAAAAAAACTTCTCAACTTATTCTACTTTGTCGAGTAAATACTCTTAAGTTAAAAACTATATTACTAAAATAGGAAGTGACAGGAACGATTAATACCTGCGAAACCTACAAATTTATCGTCTTAATGGATGAATGAAATTCTCTGACGCTTGCATTAAACTTATTAATAAGTTTTTAAATAATTAATTTGTAACAAATGGAAATAAAACGAAATATAACGAGTAAGAGGTCCAAAAAAGCATTGCTATCTAAAGACTGCAACTTCATTTGATGTGCATATGCTAATTAGTACCCACGTTATGGTGTTCTCTGATGGTAAGGAATCTCAACAAATTTCATGCACAGGCATGGTTGTAGAACTATCGCACCGTTTTAAGTTGAATTTGAAATCTGAAGATCTGGTAGAAAGGTGGGAACGAAATTTCGTATCATCTCATTGTGTGTCTGAGTACTGTGCAGAAAGATAGAAACATACCTCCCACTGATGCTCCGAAGCTTCCTATCCCAGTGATGGCGTGGGTGTAGAGTGTGCAAGTTGCCCAACCCATGACTTCTTCTCTGATCAGCTAACCAACCGTACTGCAAGTGTTCGCCGTGCAGGCCGCAGCTTCCGTTCGCAGACTGGTTACGTAAGCAGGCGTTGTCCGCTGAGTTTTATCAACAGCCTCAACTCGAATGCAACTGCCTGGAACTCGACACGATTACTGTGATCACACAAAGACACAGGCGGCCGTTAGCGCAATGTTGCCGCACTTGGGGACTTCTCCGCGTGGCGCTCTTTCTCTGACGGGCGAAAATGGCAACGCTACCCAGCTGCGGGACTTCACCGCAACCAGGCTTGCCAACCCTGAAATTTAGCTGGTGTTAGAATTTATCAAAAATTACGGTAGGTTTTCCGAAATTATATTGTAATTTATATTTAAAATGCGGTAAAGTTACGGTAAAAAATTAAATTTCTTGATATTAAAAAAAACAGCAACCAATCACAGTTTGTTTCATGTTGTATATTTATTAACCATTACCGGTTTCGAACACAAATTGTTCATGATCAGATGGTTTTAATTTATTTTTATATATAATCAATTATGCAGTTGCAAAATGCAATTGTGCATCCTATAACAATAGAAAGTAGTATTTGTTGAATGATAGAAAATTTAATTTTGGGTTGATAAAGATAATATCCATTATATTACTTGCGTTAAAAAGTTGGGTGTTTTAAACTGAATTCTTCTTTAATGATGGCAAAGGATATGTTGTATTATTAAATAAATATTCCACCATTATAACAATCTGAAAAGCACGGTAGAAATTTGCTATCATTCAACAAATGCTACTTTCTATTGTTATAGGATGCACGCTTGCATTTTGCAACTGAATAATTGATTACATATAAAAATAAATGAAAACCATCTGATGATGAACAATTTGTGTTAGAAACCGGTAATGGTTAATAAATATACAACATCAAACAAACTGTGCCTGGTTGCTGTTTTTTTTAATTATCAAGAAATTTGATACCACAGTGGCTGAGTTCCACTAATCCATCATGGATACAATATTATTAAAAAATTAATGTTACTACAGCACAAAAGTAAAGGTCAGAACTTTACTGAACACTCGTTCGCACTCAGCATTCAGTGTGGTAAGCTCAAAATAGTAAAAAAAAATTTCTGCAAATACTTAAATTATGCATCGCTATCTCCATATTCATCGCTATCTCCATATTCATCGCTATCTCCATATTCATCGCATAGTTGAGCTACCTGAAAAAATAGAGAATGTACATTATAAGACTTTTAAAACAATTACTTAGCTATATTAACACTCAACTAAGAGTTCAAATCCTTGATGTAAAAGGGCAACTTCCGCCACTAATCATCGAGTTCTTGTTGATGTTGCAATGGATTTGGCTCAAGTCTTGGCAGAAGATTCAATAAAGTTGAAACCGACTCTTCCCTGTCGTTGGAAATACTCTCACTATACCATATTTTGCTATTTCTGTCATAATATTGTCATTAAGAGAGTATCGTTTACGGATGCCTACACAAGCCTTAATAATAAAATTGTTAAACATCATTCTTCCTTCACTTTCAATTGAGTTTAGTTCTTTTCCGAAACTTGAATAGAGATATATGTCTTTCAAGTCTTTGTTATGTCTTTCTTCTGTTGGGTCTATGGTTTCTACAGTAGCCGAATTTACATAGTTTATCTGTAAACCAACAGTAACAGCTCTTTATACAGAACAGTCATTTTCTCATCCAGTTTAGTAATCAGAACAGAGTCTCTTTGGAAAAAGCTATTCAATGCAAGAAATAATAACAGCCCTTCATAACTGGGACCCACATTTTGAGTATCAAATACAGGAGTTGGAGAAGGTGCAAAGAAGGGCTGCTAGATTTGTTTCTGGAAATTATCGCAGAATGCAATCAGTGACAGATATGATAAAGGAGCTGGAATGGGATTCATTGCAAGACAGGAGGAGGATGAGGAGGGTAATGGGAGTGTAGTGGCATATACTGGCGATGAGGCATGGAAAGATATTGCAGTAGGTATGAAAAGTAGTTCATGGAAGGGAAAAGATGACCATGACCACAAGCTGGCACTCGATTTCAGGCACAAGGGTGTGGTAAGATTTTCTTTTTTAGGTAAGGGTGTCAGGGATTGGAATGAGTTACCAAGGGGAATGATGAATAACCTACCGAAAACGTTAAAAGAATTTAAAGTTGAAATTTGTAGAGGGCAAATGTAGGTGAGTGTAGGATAGGGGGAAGTTGGGTGTGTAGGGAAATTGCCACCGGAGCGTGTGCTCCATTGAAATTTAAAAAAAAAAAAAATTAAAATTTAGGTATGAATGGATTTCGTGACACTCTGAATATACTAGCCATTTGCTATCGAAATACAGACGTAAAGTATCCCATTTCTCAAGAATTCTTTCTACTCCTGCATTTAATGACTGCCATCGAATCTGGGCTGCTCTAAGAATTTTGTGCACATCCACCTCTGCATGATGTTAGAACTCTTTAAACTCACTTTGCCTTTTGCTGCTGGACTTAAAATAATTATATATATATCTCGTGCCAATTTTTCAAAATTAAGTGTAAGCTCTTTGCTTGCATCACTAGCGCAAAGATGAAACGAATAACTAATGGATTTAAGCACAACTATGCCTGGACAACGTCGACGAAATCGGCCTGAAACTGAATTGTTAGGGTCGGTCTACACGTAACGTCTTGACTGACGTTTTACTTGATCAGGCAAAACGTATCAGACAAAACATTGTGTGTGGACCGCAAAACGGACGTTTCACCTGAACTGAATGAAGACGGACGACTTTCAGAAAACGGATCGGCGGGAGCATTGTTTTCCGTCTTGACTGACGACTTCCAGCATTGTTGTCGGTCTTGACTGACGTTTTCCCTTCAGTTTTTAATCATCTTTGAGTTTGCAGAGCTAAAATAACTATTATTTTGGTTTCTTTTCGAAAGCATTTTACGCGGTGATCTTTTAGAATATAGGGCAGTGATTTCTTTACGGAATTAATTGAGTTATATCTTAGTTATCCCTGTATACGGCAAGTTTAAGTCAAATGGCTACAGCGATCGGGACAAAAAAAAAAAAGCATATGCTTTGGTTGATAAGTATAAGCAAGTGTATCTTGGAGATACAAAGGAAGCGGATATGAAAGAAATAATCAATTCTTTTCGTTCAGTGTTTCTTAAAAGTTTGCTAAAAGTTAAGCAATCGACTTCTCTGTAGAATTTCGACTTTCTTTTATTCTTAAACTATACAGATACACCAAGAGAAACAATTATCAATACAGAGAATGATTCAGAAGTTGAAGTAAGTTGTTGACCGCTGCAAATTAACAGAACTGTACATATAAAAATAAAATAGGTTTATTTAATAGCTAGACAGTAGTAGTGCTAAATATAAATGAAAGAAATAATTATTGCCTTCAAAATTATTTTATTTTATCAAATTCTCCTAATAGAGTTACGGCGTTGTCCTGCCAATGTCATGATCCTTGGTTATTAAAGTACATCTTGAATGTATCCCTTACAAGTTTCGCATCTTCCAGAACAAGTCCACGTCTTCTTAGCTGAATGTTGTGTATATTTCATGGTTTCAACATTTCGTATATAACTCGACAAGATTCTGGTATAAGACGTCTAAGAGATTGTTACGACATTACATCTGTGAACTCAAGGTGTTGAGATAGTTTTGACATTACAGTTGTGAACTCTAGATCTTCGTAGTTTCTATTTGTTACTAGAAACCTTAGAATAGCAGTCAGTCCCTCAAGGAGTGAGATTCTCCCTGTCACAGCAGTGTCTTATTTTTTAGATTATTTCAAATAAGGATCCGTAACTATTCGTAAATAATTCAGGTTCATGAGGTAATTTGCGAAGCAAATTTGTATGAAAGAACCTTTTCCTCTTTAGCAACCAACTTCTAGACCATTCTTACTTTTTAATCTCATTAGACATAGTGAAATAACCACCCAAAGTAATGCTTCGCTCATGGTTTCAATAGAACTGAGATGAAGACGGAAGCTAAAAACGTAAGCGTGTGAACGCGAGTTTTTGGTCAGTTTTGCCTGACGTCTTGCCTGATCAAGTAAAACGGCAGTCAAGACGTTACGTGTAGACCGGGCCTTAGAGCCCGTCATTGTATTGCATCCATCAGAGTCAAAGCCTATGATGTTTTAAATATGAATCTTATACATTTCAAGTGAATTAATATTAGCATTAAAAAGTTATTCTGCATTTGTAACATGATCCGTTGTTTTTTCATCAAATAATTGAATAAATCACAAAACCGACACAGCACTTTCCCATTTATTGGATCAAAATACCTGACTACTACGGCCACTCTTTTTACTACAGCAACATTTGTGCTCTCGTCAATCAAAATTGAAAACTTCTGTGACTCCAAATCAGTGATCAGGTTTTCTTTTTCAGTTTCGCCAATACAGTTATTTATCACAGCTTGAACTTTAGTTCTTTTTAACTTAATATTTTTGGCTATTTGAGAATCTGGGAAGAAGATGGGTAGCAAATCGGCTAAGTGATCCATAACAATATGAGAAGTTTTATGCTCAGCAACAAAAGCAATTCATTTTATTTGAGAAGTCTTAACCAATTGTTTTTTCAGTAATTGACATGGATTTAAAAACACATACTGTAGATTTTTGTTTTTTATATTAAAGCACAACATCTTAAAAAAATTGATGCGTTTATTTCCGTCTTAGTGGCGTTTAACTACACTTATGCCAAAAAAGATATATTGCAATAACTGCATGTCATCATCATATTCATCATCATCATCATCATCATCATCATCATCATCATCTAGGACAGCTTCCAGCCACTGGCAGGGTCTGCTGGGAACAAAAGCCTCGCCAGCGCTTCCTGCCTAACCACCATCTCTCTTCTTCCACTGTCGCCCAATTTCCCTCTGTCCTCCACACATTTCTTAACACCTTTAATCCATCTGTCCCTCGGTCTTCCTCTAGGGCTCTTCCCTTTCAGCTCCATGTCCAGCATCTTCCTTGGTAGCCTCTCCTCTCCCATTCTCTTTACATTCCCGTACTACTGTAACCTAGATTTTTCAATTCTCTGTTGTAGCTGTTCTCCCTTTATCATCTCCCTGATTCTCTCATTCCTTATTCTGTCTCTTCTTGTTACTCCCACTCTACTCCTCTGAAATTTCATCTCCACAGATTAAAGGCCTACTCTCCCTTTGTCTCTTTCCTTCATCACCCACGTTTGCGCCCCATATGTTAAAATTGGCACAAAGTGTGTTTTATAGATTGCCTCTTTGCTCTTTTGCGGGACATCCCTACTCCATACCAGACTTCTAATACTTAAAAAAAAATTAAAAAAAATCCATCTGCACATCTTCCTCTTTCGTTTATCTCCATCCTGTTTCCTCCATTTTCTTGAATACAGCTTCCCAAATATCACTCTATTTAGTTGCTCTCTTCAAAGTGATATGCCTTTGTCCGTACTGTTCCTCTTTCTTGTTGTTATCACCACTTCACTTTATCTCGCAGAGAAATTCATACCATAAGCTGCCACTACTCTCTCCCACACATCCAGCTAATCCTGCACCTCTCTTTCATCCTCTCCCCAAACTAATAGGTCATCCGAAAATACCATTGCTTTCATTTCTCCTTCCCCAATGCTCTGCTCCACCTTCTTCAATATTTCATCCATAGCTACAATAAATAACAGAGGTGATAGGACACTTCCTTGTTTCAGTCCATTTTTTAAATGGAACCATCCAGTCTTATCCCTTCCCACTTTGACACGATCTTACTATCATCATGCATATCCTTCACTCTTTCCACTATCTTCATCTTTACTGACTTTTTTCTCAGTCCTACCCACACTTTGTTTCGGCTGAGGCCTTTTCAATGTACAGGAAGGCTATCACCAGATCTTTTCCATAATCGTAGAGCCGCTTTTGTAGCTGTCTTATTGAAAATATAAGATCAATAGTTGACCTTCCTGGTCTAAATCCATAGTGTTCTTTCCTTAGCTGGCTGTCAACAGCTCTTCTTATTCTGCTTTCCAAAACTTTCTCATATATCATGGCACAGTGGCACATCACTCATATTGGGGAATTCCCAAAAATTAAAAGCGTGTAAGGAATAAAAAAAATAGTGTTGTAAACAGAATAAAAAATAAATACCCAAATAAAACTATGGATGCAGTATCATCGGTCGATAAATTCGTGAAATTTGAAGAATATATCACAATTACCTAAACATTACGATTCCTTAGATTACGGTGTATTTTGCTACCTTTTTACGGTAGGTGGTAGATCTATGCTAAATACGGTGCATTTACCGTAATTACGGTGTAGTTGGCAACACTGACCTCAACACATAAAATGTGTGTACCGGTTAACGGAATGTATATAGTGCATCTGTATTGTAACATGACGCACTGTCGCCACGTTAGAAGGTGCATTTTTTATTATATATGTCATAATGTTAGAGTAATTTACATAAATCTTGGGCGACCACCTAAATTGATTTTTGTTGTAATTTTATAAAGTACGCAAGATTCCAAGTGAGGACTGTAATGAAATGGTGAACATACAGTGTATATTGATAAAGCGAATATTAAAGAGTTATTGAGCTGCGTAGGCTTGAAGCTAATCGTGGTCTTCCCGAACCATGGCGACAGGACGTCGCGGATCTGGGGTTTGCCGGACCACACATTCTGCTCCCTGGGGATGGGTGGTCAACAGGGTCACTCACCTGGCGGGAAATTCCTGCCGCCCGACACCCAGATGTGCTCTCACCCCGGCGAACTTAGCCGAATATGTCCGACCTCTGTGATATGAGCGGGGCAAATCACATATCGGGGATATCACGTGACATTAGGTGCCGACCTGAAGATCCAATCCAAATGAGCGTATAACTTAAAATCCTGGGAATTTCTGTTATACACAGTCGAGTCACATTAATGTGACCACCTCTCAAAAACCAGAATAACCACCTTTGGCAGAGCGGACCGCTGCGAGGCGTGCAGGAAGAGAGTCAATTAGGTTTCTGAAGGTGTTCACTGGGATGTTGAGCCATGCCGACTCCAGTGCCGTGGCCAGCTGCGCTAGATTACGCGGTTGAGGATCCATGGCGCGAACAACCCGATCGAGGTGGTCCCACAGATTCTTGACTGGGCTTAAATCCGGTGAGTTTGCTGGCCAGGGGAGTAAGGTAAACTCATCCTGGTGCTCTTCGAACCACGCACATACACTGCGAGCTGTATGACACCTCGCATTGTCCTGCTGGTAGATGCCATCATTCTGACGAAAACTTATTCACATATAGGGGTGGACATGGTCCGCAAGGACAGATACGTACTTGTGCTGATCCATCGTGCCTTCCACAATGATGAGTTCACCCAGTGAATGCCAGGAAAACATTCCAAAAACCATAATGCTCCCTCCTCCACCCTGGATCCTTCCGGCAATTGTTGCAGGGTGTTTGCTTTCAGAGGTTTCACGCCGTATGCGCCAACGTCCATCTGTCCGATGGAGCATAAAACGTGATTGATCGGAAAAAGTCACCTGTCGCCACTCTGTGGACGTCCAGTTGCGATACTGGTGTGCAAATTCCAGCCTTCGTCGCCGATGAACAGCAGTCAGCATAGGTGCATTAACCAGGTGTCTGCTGCGGAGGCGCATGCGCAGCAACGTTCGCTGAACCGTTGCTGAGGATACACTCTTGGTAGCCCCTTGGTTCATCTGGGAGGTCAGTTGCTCAACATTTGCACGTCTATTTGCCCGAACGAATCTCCGTAGCCTTCGTTCGCCTCTGTCATCTGTAGCCCGTGGTGTACCACATGTTCCACGCCGTTGATTTTGAATAGTGCCATTTTGCCATGCACGGTATACTTTCACCACGGCGGCACGTGAACAGTTCACAAAATTAACTGTTTCCGAAATGCTTCCACCCTTGGCCCGAAAGCCAATAATCATGCCGTTTTGAACGTCAGATAAATCGCTACGTTTCTGCATTACGCCAACGATTGAAATGCTTTCAGATGCCCTAGGACATCCTTTATATACACTCCACTGTAATGTGCTGCCACCTGCCTTTTGTGATTGGTTATTTCACGTTGACGTCGAAAGTAGGTGGTGGTCACATTAATGTGACTGGACTGTGTATGTGAGCTTCGATACTACAAGGGGCGGAGCGAGAAGTTTTCCTCGTGGACCGAAGAGCGAGGAGCTGGACATTCTACATTCGATTCTAGGCGAGTCTAGTCTGAGGTGGACTTGGAAAGTTGGCTTCTCTCGCCATCTGCTGCTGTACGACTTCTGACGGCCGGCTTGCCGGAGCAGACTTATCACGGCGACACCGCCAGTAATGCGATGATGCGCATTAACAGACAGGACGTGTCTGTAGCCGCCATGTGAGATAATCTCACATACCGTGGGTCATCTCCGGTCACCGGAGACATCAGACGCAGAACTACAATGGTAACTTATTACGACCAAGCCATCTGACTGTGCATTCCGTGAAACTGAATCCTTAAACGACTTTGAGAGGATAGATCCATGTTCTAACTTTGTAATTGAAAAACCCCTGAGCTAGCGGCATAATTGGCCAGAACTAGTTATTTTCGAATGATATATTGTTCATTCGTGGCGCTCATGATTTTCTTTTTAACTGTAAAGTCACAGTATTATGATACCTTTGTCTGAGGTCGTCATAACTTGTGTTTTTCATTGTTTCCTACTGTCATTATTTCTTGCATTTTGATTCTGAGATATATATAAAAGTAAACATACAATTGTTTGCTTGCTCATGACGGCTAATTGTACCTGTGAGCGTTGCTTTTGTGATTTTGCAAATTTGTGTTAATGTTAACGGTAAATTCGCTCAGATTTGTAATCGCCAGTGATAAGAAAATAAATGTAATATTGTGGCAATTTTTCCTAAATTCCAACTAACGTCGAGATTCTTGCAAAATTAATAAATTTTCACTCATTCATAAAAATTAAAATAAAAAACCTACAATTATTAATCATAAAGGTATGAAAGATAATTGTAACGTAGTTTGTCCACCAAAGCAACCACTACAGTATGAGGATGAACGTGTTCGAAAGAGGGTGCTTTAATTTTAAGTGCGATATACAATCATTGTTTTAGTTGTTTCTTCTTCTCTTCGATACCGGCCATTTAAGGACCACGAAAAGTAATCCCGTGCATTCATTTCCATCTTTCTTTTCTTGACTTCCAATAGTTCTTCATCCTCTCACTTTGTTGTTTCCTCCTTTCTTCCGCCCATATGCTACTACATTTCCTCTTCTCCTTCTCCTGGAAACACTTAAAATTTGGATCAATCTCCTAAAATTTGCTCTATCTTGTATTAAATATTCTGTAATTCCGATCTCAATCATATCTTTCTTTACTCCTTGGATCCACTGGTTGCCCTTCTTACTCTTGTAAATATGGTTGAAAATTCATTTTGTAGGTCTGTTGTTATCCATTCTTATTATGTGACCATAAAAACTGATTTTCCTCTTTCTGATCGTGTCTGACATCCTTCTAATTTCTTCTTCTTTGTATGGATCTGTATTCCTCCGGTGTCTAAAATCATCATTTTCTATTTTCACTGGTCCCCAAATATTTCTCAAGATTTTCCTTTCCCTTTTCTCTATCTCTTCCGTTTCTCCAGTTTTCATAGAGAACAACAATTCTGAAACGTACAGACCTTCTGGTTTGATTACTGTATTTGATTTAAGTTTTTATTGATTCAGTTGGTATGCTAGTTCCAGTTTTCTTGCTCTTGATATGTTTTAGTTGTTGTTGATCGTTTTAGTTGTTTATTAATTAATTTAGTGTAATCATTTTGCCGAAAATAATTAAGTGCAGTAATTTTAATTAGGGTAACGTATAATAACGTAAAATGGACACACAGGAAGAGAGACTTATTCCCCCATTTTTGGTGTTTCGGAACTAGGGTTGCCAACCGTCCTGGTTTTCTACCGGACTGTTCGGTTCTAACGCGATTTGTCCGTCTCCGGTTCACTACATGCGACCGGAAGCAAAATGTCCGTTGTTAATAAATTTCAGAAATTATGGAAATAGCAATGTCGTCTCACTCCTTATTCCACTCCCGTTGAACGTAATTCAGCTGTTTCACTCTGTATTCGTAAGTTGACAACAGTTGGTCGCATATCTGATTGTCGTGAAGCGATTGGTTTATTGTCTCAGTAACCTACCTGGCATGTTACATACTCGTCCATAATGAGTGATTTGTCGAAGAAAGTACGGAAACATTGTTGTTCCAGAGAGGAGTGGCTCTCAAATGACGAATTTAAAACATGGTTCGTTTCCGCCGCATATTGTCAAGTGTGTAAAATGAATTTTACTGTAAAATTTTACGGTATAAAATCAACGAAACGTCATGCCGGTACAGAAGGACATGTGATGAAAGTAAAATCTTCATCTAAAACAGCAGTTTTAACGATTTTTTAATTTTTTTTAATGGGTGTGCTGAACTAAAGAAGACACTTTTTCTTCTGCATAGGTTTTGTTGTAGTTATTTTATTGCATTATCAACATATTTGTAATTCTTATTCCAAACAATAAACAATATTTTTTCAGTTTGAAATTGTTATAACAATTAATTGTAAAAATAAAAAACGAATTGCTCTGTAAATTTTACTTTTTATAACATACGTAACCCCCCTCCCTCGTGGGCTTTTGTTCGATCGTGGAGATGCACATCATCGTCAGAACAACCGCGGCTGAAGAAGACAACAGGTTTACCGGCATAGTTAATCTATCATTCACCCAACGTAAATAAATATTTCAAACTTCTTGCAGACAAGAATGATGAAATTTTCTTATCATAATGTGCGCTGGTGAGAAAAGACTTGAAAATGATGCGACATACTTTATAATGAAGATATCGAAAACTGGAGTGATCTGTTAAAACAAAAAACAATTATAGAGTAAAAAAATTCAGGGATTATACAGTAGATTGTCCCTTATCAATAAAAGTTAAAATTTTTCTCCTCACATCCCCTAATCATGTTCTAATCTGCAAAACTTAAACGTATTCGGACACCTTAAACGTGTTCCTCAAACGTCACGAAGCTAGAACATGGTATATGCAACAACTAATTCCGTTCAAAAGCGACGTGCTGTTTCCTATTACAACCATTTTGTTGTTTGATAATACAGAAATTGATGTGGTCAGATGCCCAATAATTTGTTATGACGTATTATTGTTTAAGGATGTTCGAAATCGAATTTACCAAAAGTAATTTGAAAAATTCTTAAAATTAACATGAAAATTTAATGATGTACGCAATTTTTACAATATTAAATCACTTTTATTTGCAACAGTAATTTCCATTGACATTGAACATTGCACATTATTTTTTTCGCAAGAATTGATTTTGTGTCATTTCGATACTTGTTACGATTTTCTTTATCGATCTGTAAAATAAATTGTTTATCAGTTTCATCTTTTGTGGGAATTTTATTATAATCGTGAATAAGTTTAACACACCCTTCTGCAACGTTATTCACAACTATTCTTTCAGTTTTCTCAAGTACACTTAAGTAATCAAAATCATTTTTCCATGTTGACTCGTCTTTGTCATGGAAATCGTGAAAATGTGGTAAAGAAACTTTTTGTACTGGAAGCTACAAAAGAAGAAAAATCGATATTTGTAGTGGGAGAAAAATCATTTTCATTCGGAATATATCTCGTCAGTTTAATTATTTCATGTTTCTCTTCTTCATATTTTTCTGTTTCCAGCATAACTTGAGTCATATTTGCCTCAACCTATGTTGGAACAGTGTCGTCAAATACGGATAGAGCCATAAATAAATAACCTTTGTCTACAAACTCTGCTGATAGCGATAAATACGTCTTTGGCCCATAACTGCACCCCGCCCCTTGCTTTGCAAGAACCCTTCTCCATTTTCTTTACTGTTGCTTATCTTTACAATATCAAGGATAAGTCTAAATATTTTTTTAATGTAATAGAAAATTATAAAAGAAAAGAATTTTGGTTATCTTCAATCAAGACTTTCAGGTGTACCGAAACTTCAAAGCTCCGGGGTCACCTTTGAGTTGTCCAAATGAGCTAAAATTTTTGCATAGATTATTTTTATTATTATTATTTGTGAATTGGAACAAGATAGAGGGGTAGGAGCTTGTCTTTCGAAAACTGAAAAATAAGGGTCAACCTGGCTATTCGCGCTGCGGCTTGTGGTGTTAGTTTGAGAACTATCCAGCGCGTGTGTCCTGAGGGAAAATCACCTTCGTTTGTTTCGACGAGGGAAAGTGTGAAAATCTTAGTGACACAGACCTTGTCAGGAGGACAGTTCACAAATTTTACGACGGTGGTGAGTACTCTGCCTCAGGAATAATAAGAAAAAGTTTAATCGAGAATACAAATCTGTAAGGCACATATTGAACGAGATAGGATTTAAACACTGGAGTCAGAATAATGTTAGGTAATTTCAATTATTGCCTGAGCGAAACGAAAGAGTGCCTTCTAGAATCAAATTTCTGAGAAAAACGTGCTCCCAGGTGACACGCAATTCATTTTTTTACTTATATGAAACTGGGATAACTCAAAATCAGTCTGTAAATAATATCTGGCATAGTTTATGCCAGGTGGGAGTCTTAAGTTACCTGTCGGAATAGGGACTGGGCTGATTGTTTTGCATGTGGGGAACGTAAGTTGATCCATAGGAGCAATAAACAAACAGACAGAACTCAGAAATGAATACAATGTTGTTCAAAAACTAGTTTCTCATCTTTTTTAAGAAAATTCATAATTTTGGTGTATCTTCTACATCGGCAACTAATTCCGGCAGAGAGATTAGCGTCTTACTCACTTGATTTATTCATCACACGATCATTTAGCGACCATTCAATCATCAGTATTCGAGCAGTGACGACTTTTCCATACAGCGCCTCATGTGAAATGAATACAATAAATCCAAGACTGTGATAGTACAATCTGGAACTGCAAGAGCAGCATAGTTGTCGGTACTGAAGTCTTCGAAAATTAAACGACCGAATCTAAAGATTTACTTGTCAGTTTTTAGTGGGGGTGGCACGCTTCTAGCCTGCAAAGTTCTCCCCGATATTTCAGATTTCTACTGACATAATTGTATTTTTTATTTATTGCTTTACGCCTCGTCCACGGGTAAGGTCACTAGAGGCAGGATGGGATTGGAGACAAGGAACGGGAAGGAATTCTGTCATGGCCTTTTTGAAGGAAGCAACCCGGCATTCGCCTGGAGAGATTTGTGGAAATCATGGATAACCCAAATCTGGATGCCCGGACGGTGATTCGAACCCACGTCCTCCCGAATGCGAGGCCAGAACGTTAACCGTTCACCCACCACGTTCGGTGACGTAATTGGAATTAATATCTAAATTGTCGAGTTCAATGCTTTCCAAAACATTCAACGAAATACGTTTGCTGACTCTAAAAACAGTGTAATAGTAGGCCTACAAGATATATCCTTTTAAGTTCGAATATGGTTATCATAGCTTATAACATCATACTAAAGTGGATCCTCGTCTAAAATATTTGAAAAAATTACAAGCACATGAATCAAAAAAATCTCTAAATCGCCAGAACAATAATAAGTACCAAACAAATTAAATAGGAAAAAAAATATAACACTGAGGTATGTTAGCTCTGAATGAAACAGAGAAACACAAAAGAAAATATTAAAAATGGAATAGATGAGAATATCTAGCCAATATAGATCGGGAGAAAAGTTTTTCCAAAGCGGAATATAGAAAATGTTAATTGAAATTCGTATTACGTACTTGTAAGATTTGAACTTCTTACTAAAACCAGAGCTCTGTTCGATAATCACTAAACGCCTGTGTGCACCGGCGTATCACCCTCCAGTGTGGCTCGATGAGCTAAGGGGGCGTCCATTAATTACGTGAAATATTTTCCGGAATTGCGGGCATCTCCCCCCACTCTCTGGTGAGAATTGGTGAGATCTGGTCGCCCCGCCCCCCTAGTCTAAGGTCGATTACTCAAAAGCTCACGTGAGATTTCCGTCGATCTCCCCCCTTTCCCCCTTGGTGAGATTTCCCCCGCCCCCCCCCCCCCCATTTCAACTCACGTAATTAATGAACGCTCCCTGAGACGGCGCACATTGGGTCGGTGATGTACTGTACTACGGGACCGAGCACAAGCTTAGGGGGCATCCATAAATTACGTGATGTGTTTTTCCAGACTCCCCCCCCCTCCTCACGATTGGGTGAAAAACATCGCGAAGGATCCTTTCACTTCCAAGACGGCAGGAGGAGACAAGATCAAATTCACCTTTACGACTGTAGAAGACTTCACCACGGTGATGAATCTCCTTGACGAGAAAAACACGCCATACTTTACATTTCCAACCGGTGCTGTGAAAATGCTTAAGGTGGTATTTCGCGGTATACCACGGACGTTTCCAACTGCTGAACTGAAAGAAGAACTAATGGACATGGGCTATGACGTACAGACAGTGGCTCAGCTGCGCCGTCTTGGCACCAGCATCGCTATGCCATTGTTCCTTGTTGTGGTTCCAGATACGCCACACAACCGTCAAACAGCTGAAGGTGTCTCTATCGGAGCATCGAAATCGGAAGTGGGAATCCCGCCTCTCGATGTTACGTCCGGAAAATGGAACACTCTGGTCGCAAACCGGTTGGTTCACCAAGAAATGGAGTAGACTTCCATCTCTCCTAGGAGAGCGTGGCGTTATTTACCGCTCTGCGAACAAAGCAAATGTCCTGGTGGATGTGTTCGAAAGAAATTTTCAACCATCTCAAGGAGACGTCGAACAGGTGGCCATCGTGAACTGTCGTCTAAGTGCTCTCCTTGAGGCAGTGGATGATGAAGTGCACGATATAGAGCTTGTTACTCCTCAGGAGATCCTCAGCTGTGTAGCCAGACTGCATCCGCATAAAGCCACGGGTCCTGATGAGATTGGAAATATGTGCCTCAAGAACCTTCCGCCGGTAGCTGCAGACTATCTTGCTAATCATCTGAAGACGAAGACATACCCACGTCGGTGGAAACACGCGGAGGTGGTTCCAGTTCATAAGAGCGGGAAGGACCCAAACTTGCCACAAAATTATCGTCCTATCAGCTTGCTGCCAGCAGTCGGCAAGGTGTTTGAGCGTCTCCTGCTCAGGCGCCTAAACCATCACATCGAACTATTCGGCATTATTCCCCACCACCAACTAGGGTTCCGTCGTGGCCACTCGACCATCCAACAGCTGATGAGAGTTACAGAGGCTGCGACGCATGCATTCAACTACGAGGAATATTGTGGCCTGGTGCTTTTAGACATATCACGAGCTTTTGATTCAGTCTGGCACTCTGGACTCCTGATGAAATTATATGACCAGGGATTCTCACGTCATTTAATCATGTTGCTGTGGTCGTATCTCGAGGGACGGACTTTCTGCGTACGAGTTGGCGCAGAACTTTCATCTCGACGACTAATCATGGCAGGTGTTCCTCAAGGCTCGGTGTTAGGACCGACCTTATACTCACTCTATACTGCTGACGTGCCAACTCAGCCAGCAGTCCATACTGCCACCTACGCTGATGATACGGCTTTCTTTACCAGCAGCCACAGCAGGACAGTAACCACCCTCCGCTTGCAGGAAGTCCTGTAGAAGACAGTAGCTTGGGCGAGGCGGTGCGGATTGAAATCAACCCCGCCAAAACTCAAGCAATTATGCTCACCAGAAGATTGGGACCTCGTCAGCGAATTCAACCTGACCTTCAGCTTCAGTTAAATAGGGAAAGCATACCATAGGCCAGAACAGCCCGCTATCGCGGTGTGACACTCGACAGTAGACTGACGTGGCGTGCACACGATGAAGATGTTCGGAAAGAGCTAGTGCCAGACTACAAGCCCTGTATCCAATTTTGAACAGGGACAGCAATATCGCAGCATCTATGAATGTACGTCTTTACTGCTCATTGGTCAGACCGATACTCGAGTACGCCTGTCCAGTGTGGGGATATGCGGCCGCGACACATCATTGCCGCCTGCAAACATATACAAAATAGAGCTCTGAAGAGAGCATTACATCTTGACACAAGGTTTCCTACCTCTGCCCTGCATGAAGCTGCAAATTTACCAATGTTGAAAGATCGGTTCCGCTAGCTTGCGAAAAATTTCTACAAACAATGTTATATCTAAAAATCCATTGGTTAACGAGCTTGGCAATTATCCGATGGATGTTGGACCACATAACCGACCACTGAAGATTTTTCAACAATAATAAAAAAACGCCTATATGAAGACATACCATACGAGAAGACTTGCAACATTTACCACAAATAGGAGGAAATGTCAACCAGCAAAACCTCCATCATACCCTGCCTGTTACAATAAGGCAGGGAAGGCGTGTGCTGCTGAGCCGTGGTCAACAGTCTCGGCGGGTGGCCTCGAATGCGTCATTGCCAAGCGTGAACATAACAGTCGATTTCACCTGTTTACTTGAAGTAATAGTCACTACTGCGTTTTTATTGTTTTATAATTATTGTTATCCGATTATACAATGATGCATGTCATTTCGTTAAATAAGTTATGCAAGTGCAGGTGCATTTAATGTAACTGGAGGTTTCAAAACACATTTTATTTAGTTGTCATTAGGGTTCGGATCTTTATTGACAAAAAAATAGAGTAATATACACGCAAATATGACCCTAAAAAAAGGGTAAATATGACCAAAAATTTAAATTTCCCATACATCAAAATACGCTCAATTAAACGGTACATCATTTATTTTACGTAGTGGTGTCGCTTTCACGTAGACAGCATAATCTGCTTCCGCGCACTCGCTGCAAAACTGGGAAATTAAATATTAAATCGCTTTTTTTGAAGTCATATAATTTAAAGAAAATAACTCTTTCGTCTGTGCTTAAGTACTCCTCGCCAAATTCCTTTGGGTAACTCAGTACATACGCACTTTCAGAAGGAAAAAAAAATTAGCATGGTGGCGCTCATCTGATCCGATGCACATTTAACACTACTGAGGAATTAGTTTCAAAAGTATTGGTGACAATGAGACGTTGATTGACGCGGGGCGACACAGACGTAATGCTGCCGCTGCATTGTCGAGATTGAAAGACGGGCGGAACCTTAACGTTGAGAGAGTGACGATAATACGAGTGTATAACTTTAATTATAGACTGACGAATTCTGATCAATTCCGACGTATAAAAGGAGTCGAGTTCTGCGAATAATTATCTTAATTTTCTTATCACGTATAACTTCTAGTTAATACCCGGTATTATTAAAAATTGCCATGTTTTTCCTCAGTATATGACCATATGAAAACAAATACTATCATAATATTACCAAAACTAGGAAAATGGCCTAAATATGCATTTGTATGCTGTATACAATATATTAAAATACAATCAGAAACGTTCAGTCAGTGTTTAATTCAGCATTACAACTCAAAAAGAAGCCAGGAACAAAATTTTACTTGTCCTAAGGAGCCGAACCCTAGTTATCATTGTATAACCTGCTCTGATAAAGACATAATTCAAAAACAAAAGCCTTCTCAGTAGACGAAGGACATTTATTGAAATATATATTTTTTATTTTATTCGTGGCTAAAAATTTACAAGCACGTGTTAAATGTTATTTTCGTTATGTATATTTGCAATTTTTATCAAAATTAGGTTTTTTAATGTTGGCACTAAAAATCTTGTGTGATTGACGTTAAAATTATTTTGTTATTATGTTATTTTCAGTATTGATTTAAAATTACCTGATGTCTAAATCTTATATGTAGAAAAAAATTATAGCCAATGCAGTTTTGATCACCTATTATATAAGTAAATAAAAATTTTAGATGGTTATTATGAATATTATTGGAAGCTATATATTGTTGAAGCAAAATTAATAATATTCTAGGCTATTACCATGAATACAACAAGATAAATATGAGTTTCTTCCACAACGGAAGATTACTAAACTAATAAATGCAAGATGTAGAAGTTAAAATTACGTAATAGTTCGTTAGAAGTATTCTACATAATTTGTTGAATGATCTTCAGTATATTACTTGATTCATCTCCCTCAGCGCCGTCTTCTTCTTCTTCGTCTTCCTCTTCTCTTCAGCTGCTCTCGTCTTCTGAGGTCATTGAATCTTCGTCCAGGTTGATTATGAGAGGATCGATTACATTATCACTTACCACATCCTTCTCGATATCTTATCTTTAGAGTTTTTCGGTATGGTCAACATATTTCTGACAATGACGTTTTCCAAGATTTCGTGCAGCAAATGCTCGACATAAGCGATTTTAAAAGTGTGGTTTTTTCCCGCCTGTTCTCTTTTGACTTGGTCCCCAATCAGCTCTACCGCATTGTACTGGCAGTGATAAGGCAGTAAGTGGACTACTTCTTGCCCTGTTTCATTTGCCAGTACATCTAACTCATAGACTGGTTCTTCTTTATTTATACGTACCTTCTCCAGTACCTCAGCTCTCAGCTTTCAGCTCGACCTCTCTTTAGGCAAATAGGACATTTTCTTTTCTGTGAACCAAGTATCTAATTCAGCTTTCAATGTTTTGGTTGTTGGAGTTTTGTTTATGACTGCCGAGTGAACGCGAGGGATATCTGGTCAGAGTATTAGAAAAGTTAACATGAAAAATATCAGAAAACTTTTTTAATCTCACTCTTAATTGGCTAAAACCACAATAAATAAAACTATAAAAAATTCTCTCCTCGTGTCTCCACGATAGGACACAACAACAACTAGAACTAAAGATTGGATAAAATCAAGCAGGATTTAGACCAGGTAGATCTTCCACAGAACAAATTCTCAACCTAGTTTTTCCGAAAACATCGAAGAATTTGTAGCAACAGTTTAGTCGACACATTTATCTATTTTAAAAAGCGAATCACTCTTCCAGAAATTGAAAGAATAAGGGTTAGACGTCAAAACTCTCTCTTTAATAAAACAAACACTAAAAGATACTTTGTCCGAAATAAAATTCTTGGGGAAATATCAAAACCCTTCATTATTTAAAAAAAAAAATTGACAAGGAGACGTACTCTCTCCGTTACTATTCAATTGCGTCCTCGAAAAAGTAAGACACGAATAGTGGAAATAAAAACAATCCTTGAAATTAACTAACCAATAACATTAGGCAGAGGAAACTTAAAAATAAGTTGACTAGTACTTGTAGACGAACTAGCAATCTTAATACGTGACACCGCAGTAGCTCCAAAACAGGTCGAACCCCTGAAAATATCAATGGAATAAGTGGGCCTACAGGTTTCATTTAGCAAAACAGCAATTATGACCTAACAAAAAAATATATACGACGCTATATAGAAACAAGATCTGGAAAAATAAAACCAAGATGACTTTATGGAAAAGAAATCCTGATTTTCAACAAGAAAACAAATATTTAAAAAAACATTAATACAGAAGAACGCAAAGTTTAAAGGAAAATTTTAGGCCTAATATTCACAAGAGGCAAATACAGACTAAGAAACAATGACAAAATCTTGCAATGTGCACACATGCACAGTGATGTTAAAAAGCACAGACTAAAATTTTGCTGGCTTATCAGACTCATTAGACGAATAGCTTAACTCTATGAAAACCGGAGTAAAGCAGTATCAGATACAATCAAACGGATTAGAGAATACAAGGAAGACCTCAGATTAGCAGTAATCACTTCAAAGGACGTCGGAAACAGGGAGTCATTTAGATCTAAAATACACAAGTGGCCAGTTGACGGGAGAGAAGGCCGAAGAAAAGAAATGGAACAACATGGTTTGATGACAAAAAACAAGCACATAGCAAACGTACGAAGGAAATATGGACACACTGGAAAGCAAACAAACACGTGTAAGTACTGCGTAGTCATGATGGACTTATCCGCAAGTAATAGAACCAGAAATTATATTTATGATTACTCCACAGATAGAAATATTGAATTTTTTAATTTAATTTAATTTAATTGCAATGGAGCACAGGCTCCGGTGGCAATTTCCCTACACACCCATCTTCCCCCTATCCTGCACCTACCTACATTTGCCCTCTACAAATTTTATCTTTAAATTCTTTCAAAGTTTTCGGTAAATTATTCATCATTTCTCTTGGTAACTCATTCCAATCCCTGACACCCTTACCTAAAAAAGAGAATCTTCCTACACCCTTGTGCCTGAAATCGAGTGCCAGCTTGTGGTCATGGTCATCTTTTCCCTAATAAGCTGACTCTTCTTTGCATTTATCTTCATTCCATGTTTACCAACCCAATTAGATATCCTGTCCAGATCACTCTGCAACTGTTTTCAATCCTCTATCGTTTTGATTCTTTTATATAGCATTATGTCGGTGTCGCGAAAACTGCGCCCAGTGAAATTTGCGGCCAGTGAAATCTGCGGCCAGAATTCTCAACAATGCTGTAGCGGTATGTTTATTATAGAATAGGATCGAACTGGTTGTATTGTTAATAGCCGCCCCGCCGGCGCTCTGAGCGGATTGCTACGTTTGTAGTCCATGTTTCTAAACAGCAGGTTGACACTACAGATGTTTTATAGTTTATAACTGTTATTAAAATACAAGTTTTATACTTGCTTAAAAGACGTAGAAAAGAATTGTAATAACGAGCCAGATACTTACAGAATCGTAGTAGATTTCATGCAAAATTTCCCTTTGCCTCACATTACTAGTGCAGGAGGCCTTTCATTCGGGAGGACGGTGGTTCGAATACCCGTCCGGGCATCCAGATTTGGGTTTTCCATGGTTTCCCAAATCACTCCAGGCAAATTTCGGGATGCTTCCTTCAAAAGGCCATGACCCAATTCCTTCCCATTCCTTGCCCCTCCCTCCCCCCCCCCCCCCATCCTTTCCCGTCTCTAAAGACCTCACTGTTAGAGAGATGTTAAGCAGATAAAAAAACTAGTGTAGGAAAAAATATTCTACCATCAGCAGTTGTGGGTTAACGTCATCCACATCAAATTTCCCCACAGACGACACGATAATGGAGTGACATCGCTCCATTTGGACGGATGGAGCGATCGTGTATGGCCGCCTCTAGACGACCTCGGCCACTCCGATCTAGTTAGTACCGCACTGGATTTTCCGAACAGTGTTGCAGATCAACAAAAAAATCAGCTTTCAGTAACGACTGCGAAAAAAGTCTAAGAAAAATACTTAACCTGTGAAACATTTGCGTGTATATTAAAAAAAAAAAAATAGAAATTAACTTGGCTGTTTCGGGCTTGTAATGTAAAATGATTTGTTCACCTAAAAACTTCCAGGCCACGATTTAGTGAGACCAGGTCGGGTCGTCCAAAGGGGCATTTAGAGTGATTAGGACGGCGCGGCATAACACAAAGAGAAGAGGTATTGGCCGCAGATTTCGCAGATTTTAGGTTGGCTGCAAATTTCACTGGTCGCAGTTTTCACATATCCCATTATGTCATCTGCAAACAATCTAATTTCAGATAGTAAACAATCAACACAATTATTCATTAGAATAATGAATAGCAATGGTCCCAATACGCTACCCTGTGGCACACCCATTTTTACTTCAACTTCTTTTGATACTACATTTCCTACCCTAACTTTCTGTTTTCTACCTGTTAAAAATTCTTCTGCCCAGCAAATGACATCTTGATTTCACAAACTCTTAAATGCGTTTACTATCAATATATTAACCGTGGTAAATTTGTCACTACTGCATTAAAAATTAGATAAAAGCACCAGTACAGAAAAATGAGAAGAACCGACACAGTAACAAAAATTCCCAATTTTTTAAAATATTAAAATGAAACCACTCCGTTAAATACATGTTCCCACAAGATGACGTGTCGTGCTTTCCCGATCAAATATGAAATGCGGATTGCTTTCAATTACAATGTGAAATGTGGACTTTCCATTTCATACAAAATTATATTGTAGTCGAGCAAGCTGAAGCGAATCACAAACTGAAAAACAAGCAAAAATGTTGTGAAGTATGTGTGTAAATCGCGTAATTTATAAAACAAACGTTTGGATGATTCACATCACTTTGGATTTGTTGACTCCTTCATGGTTAAATGTTATAAACGAATAAGAGGGCCGTGTATTAAATTTAGAATGTGTAGGCGGGTCAGATTCAAATAAAAAATGTACTGAATTATTATAACATTTTATTTATTTAATTGTATAGTATACATGATTTTTCGTTCTGTGTCACATTGCGATCGCGGGCAGTATTGATAGGGCCCGGATGCGGCCCGCGGGCCGTATCTTTGACATCACTGGTTTAAAGGCTTGACAGTTAAGAAGTCCGTATCTTTGATATCACTGGTTTAAAGGCTTGGCAGTTAAAAAGTCCGTATCTTTGATATCACTGGTTTAAAGGCGTGACAGTTAAAAAGTCCGTATCTTTGATATCACTGGTTTAAAGGCTTGACAGTTAAGAAGTGCGTATCTTTGATACTGGTCACTGGTTTAAAGGCGTGACAGTTAAAAAGTCCGTATCTTTGATATCACTGGTTTAAAGGCTTGACAGTTAAGAAGTCCGTATCTTTGATATCACTGGTTTAAAGGCTTGGCAGTTAAAAAGTCCGTATCTTTGATATCACTGGTTTAAAGGCTGTGACAGTTAAAAAGTCCGTATCTTTGATATCACTGGTTTAAAGGCTTGACAGTTAAGAAGTCCGTATCTTTGATATCACTGGTTTAAAGGCTTGGTAGTTAAAAAGTCCGTATCTTTGATATCACTGGTTTAAAGGCTTGACAGTTAAGAAGTCCGTATCTTTGATATCACTGGTTTAAAGGCTTGACAGTTAAGAAGTCCGTATCTTTGATATCACTGGTTTAAAGGCTTGGCAGTTAAGAAGTCACTCTTAGTGTGGTGACGAGTTGTTGGAAGTCGTATTTTAAATTATGATGCTCGTTTGCACGCCGAACGTAACGGTTTAATTCCGTTTAGGGTTGCCTTTGAAGATGACAGGATCACATGTTCGTTGGTCCCAGCATTATACTATAGATTCCCTTGGAGGTTGTTTCCAAAACCTGCGTTGGAATCGCATTTCTAATTGTTTCATTGCCTGCTAAATGTAAGGTCTTTCGAAAATTCAAGATCTCGCTACTAAGCAGTCTCTCATCAAAATTTAACTGGTATCTGTTGGTTCTATTCAGTCCTCCATTATCTTACTATAATGACCTAATGTCATCATCCTAGAATAACTGTTGCATTTTTATGCCACATATTCTTTATCATTGTCTTCCACTACACTCGTCGTTCCCTTCCACTATGTCTTCTGCTAACAAACTAACCGACCCGACATGTTTTAAAGCGTGACTCACTGCCCGTTCACTTCTTTCTGTGAGACTCTTCTACGAACTTATTTCTCTATCCCTCATTTTCAGAATATAGTCGTCTCTGGCCCGACTTCAGCATCCTTCTAAAATACTGTACCAGAGCTTCTCAAACTTTTAGCTCCACGTACACCTATAAAATTTCACAGGCAAAGGCGAATCCCCATAAAAAATACTTAAAAAAAAGAAATAAGCACTCTCATTTTGCAAAAGTAATACAGCCACAAAGAGAAATGTGTTCTTAATTAATTAGATTGATGGGATTGTTTCTTGCAGCAGGTTGTGTCAATTTTAGGATCATGTTGCTCATGTTCACGCTTGTGACAGCCAGGCAACCGCCATAAAGGCAGTCTAGCTGTTACGCTCATAGCGATCACTTCCGTTTTTTTTTTTTTTTTTTAACTGCTTTACGTATCTTTTTAACATCGACGTCTTTAGAGACGGGAAAGGATGGGGGGCAAGGATGGGGAAGGAATTCGGCCATGGCCTTTTGAAGGAAGCATCCCGGCATTTGCCTGGAGTGATTTGGGAAACCATGGAAAACCCAAATCTGGATGCCCGGACGGGGATTCGAACCGCCGTCCTCCCGAATGCACGCTAACCGTTACACCGCCCCGCTCGGTATCACTTCCGTGTTCCGGAGCTTAGTCAGTCTCGTAAACAGTCAAGTGAACTTACAGCCCGTCAGTGCAGTGAAGTGTGTATAAAATTTGAATTGCCTGAAGATATAGGCTTCAATTCTTAGCATCTTCTGAAAGCCTGGGCCGTGCCCTAACATGGAAGAGCCCCCAGACACGGGGCAAATAATCAACGCGGCACTGCAGCCGTGTTATTTTCCAGAAGCAGCCTCTTCAGCCCCGACGATGATGCACTTCCAACAAGGAATCCAGCCACAGCCATCTCACCTTCATCCGCTCAACTACCCAGGTAACGACGCTGCTTCTGCAAGCTGCCCCTCGATCACAGTGTTGAACAACGTATATTCGGAAGAAAGAACTGTTAAACGGTCTCGCATAGAGGGAAACCCTACTGAGCTACCGAACGAGGAAATGTCCACTGAAACGTTAAACAAGCCAGTGAGTGTGCCCCAGTAGTTAGCATCCATGTCTTCAGCGGTGTTCTATCCAATTACTTCAGTCGCAGAATTAGAACATCAATATGACAGCCGTGATCCAACCCAAAAAAACATTAAACGAGGGTACGGGCATGGATATCACAAGCATTCCCGCGGATCGTGAAGGAGTTCAAAGTATATTATCGATCAATCGGAACCCTACTAACCAAAATAGTATACCCCGGGTGCCAAGCCCCAACTTAAATTCCAATAAAGACAGAAGTAAGAATAACCGATACAGCCGCACAGACACGGGTCCATACTTCGTCTTTGTAGAAAGTGTGGATAAAAATATTGGTAGACTTCATCCCATGTCAATAGGGAAACTTCTTTATACACACAGCCCAGCACATAAGCATGACGTCATCAATATCATAGCGGCCGGGAGATATAGGTTAAAAAATCGAAACCAATTCAGCAGACTCTGCTAACTTGTTGATTCAATCTACAGTTTTCAAGGACAGAAACCTAGAAGCATTCATTCCAAATTTTTTGATAAACAAACAAGGTATTATCAGGGACGTAGACATCTCCCTGTCAGAAGAAGAAATCCTACAGGCAATAGAAAGCCCCTATCCAGTTATCGCACTTAAACGGTTTACCAAAAAGAACTCATACCAAAATAATGATAGGAGAATACCGATACCAATATGCATGGTCACCTTTAGATCACAATCCCTTCCGGACCACATAGCAATCTTTGGAGCACGTTGCCCAGTCGAACCTCATGTCCCACAAATTCTCGTCTGTGATAATTGTTTACGGTTTGGCCATCGTATAACTCAATGCCGTAGCTCTCCCCGTTGCAATAAGTGCGGAGGCCCACATACTATGGAGACGTGTACCAGCACAGCTGATCCACAATGTGTGCATTGTCACAGTCCTCATTTATCCAATGACAGAATATGTCCCGTAATAGTTCAACAACAAAAAGCAAGTGAGGCAGCGGCCCATAATAAAGCCTCTCCCACGCCGAACTGGTATCCCACCCATCGTCATGCATATTCGCAGGTAGCCAGCGCCGCTCCGCTGTATTACGACGAAAAGCAATTCCCCCCGCTCTCTCCAATGGCAATGCAGCCACCCAGTTTAGCCTCAACAAATGCATTCCAAAACTGTACTATAATCCCTATCCAACAAAATCAAGGGTCACGTCACCAAAGTAAAGCACTCTCTCCAAACCAACCGATATATACTACTACTACCGTAGGCCGCAACAAGCAAAGGCCAGCAACCCCAAAAGAACAAAAGTCCCATTACCCTCCTGTTTATCAAAGAATGTATGTACCCCATCATATACCAATAACACCTATCACACAGAATCCCTACCCTCCTCAAACCAAGGATAAGGAAAAGTCCCCCTCACCCGAAAAAGTAGCACTCATAGAGAAGATATTGCAAATGATTCTGAAGATGATTCAAGAATTTCAAGTAGCTCCATCTGATACTTCCCAACTCGACCCATTTCGTCACCTTCTTACCAACCTAATAGAAACAAATTAAAGAACCGAATACTCTCTCTAAAACTAGTTAATTGTAAGGATTTTACTCATTGTAATGTCGAAAAAAAAAAAAAAACAACTATAAGGAACTAACAATAATGTATATTTCACTGTATCATTTGTAGTTATGTCTGAGCAAGTATATTTAAACATAATGTGTCAAACCCCTTTAGGGGATAAACAAAAATGTTCCTTTCTGATTAATCAGTTTACCTTGTTCTAAGCTTTATATTTTACTAATCATGTCAAGTCTTGCTCTCTTTCCTATATGTAAAATGTTTATATATGTATATACAATTGGATGATGGTTGTATAGTGCCTAGTTGCTTAAAGCCAAATAAAAACAATAATTAAACCGCCATAAAGTAAATCTTGTAGCGAATCTCCTAAGGCCAACAGGCGAACCCGTAGCGGTTCGCGTACCCCATTTTGACAAATCCTGCACTATACTACAACTGATCAGAACATCGTCAGCAAACCGCAGTATCTTGATTGTTTGTTCCAACCCGTATGGCAAATTTAAATTTCTTTCTCTTTCTTAATACTCACTGCTGAATGTTCAGTACTAATTAGGGCGTTTTGCAGCCTATGAGAAGATGCTTCAGCTTAATTTACGATGGGAAACACTAGGCATTTTCGTTCTTACTGTGTCATTTGAAGAGCCCCTACAGATTAAATTGTGTCAATTCAAGAGTTCCGCGATTTAACTACAGATTAATGCGGATGTCAGTATAGTTGATCGATAGTCAAGGGCGATGATATTATTGAACACTGTTTTTAGTTTGTCACTCTTGCCTCAACGACAGAAGAAAAACAGAGTTCGTTTTATCTCTAGTAACCAAAAGTTAATTGTATATAAATCGTTACTTGCAAAACACTGGAGTAATCTCTATAGATAGGTGGATTATACACTAATGCTGTACCAATCATTGGCGCATTCACATTTTCATTTTGGGTTCATTTGCTGGCTAGGTTCTACGTGTTAGTATAGGGGTGATTACTCACTTCTATCTGGGAATGCAGGTAGAATGAAGACATTGACCTTATATTCTTCGGATTTCTCGACAGAGAGGAGGCTTAGGATACATTCGTCATCGTGCTCGCTCCGATACGGCAAGCCTTACCAATGGGTATGGCAGATGTACTTGCAACATGCAGTTTCAAAATATTTGTGTTATTTTTATTCTAAAGGCTATAGAAAGAACTTTTTAAAACTCTTTGTGTGGAGCACAGCACTTAATGGTAGCGAAACATGGACCTTAGGAATACCGGAAATAAAGAAAATTGGAGCATTTGAAATGTGGTGCTACAGAAGAATGCTGAAGATTAAGTGGACAGACAAAGTAAAAAATGAACGAGTTTTGGAAATGATTGGTGAGAAACGAAGTTTGTGGAAGAAGCTTACAGAAAGAAGAGACAGGCTGGTAGGTCATATTTTGAAACATGCTGGATTGGTTAATTTGTTAGTGGAGGGAACAGTGGAAGGTAAGAACTGTAGAGGAAGACAGAGATTAGAATATATGAAGCAGATAATTGAGGACGTGGGCTGTAAGGGGTATGTAGAAATGAAGAGGTTAGCACAGGTTAGGAAGGGATGGACGATTGTATCAAACCAGTCGAAAGACTGACGACAGCAAAAATAAAAAAGAGAAGAGGTGATTTTATTCCGATAGTATTGGATATTTTTAACATAGAATCCTTGTAAAATTAATGTGTTAGTGGTTGAGTGAAGAGTTTAACTAGTTCAAAAAGTAAAGAAACAGTTGTGACGAAATTGAGAAACTGGGCGAGTTCCGCATTTCGGTTGTAGACAGGATCTAGTGATAGGCCCAGTCTGCCACATAGGTCCTGTACACAGTGCTGGCAGTTCCTGGAGAGCACGTGGTATTCTTCTCCGTTGTGAGCATTCTGTCTGCACAGTTCCTTCAGTCCCGTCGGCGTCAAACGCACTCGGCCAAGCTCGAACAGTTCCTCCATTGACTTGTCATGGCGGTAGGTGCTTAGGGTCACTGGTCGAGCCTCGTAGCTAATGATGTTCTCGCCTGAAACGAGAGAAGGGAGAAAGAAAGGTCTGCACGATTGTCTTCGGTTCCAAGTGGCCTATACGTAACAAAAGTAAATAAATGAATACAATATTAACATGCCAGCGGACGTATTTGGATATTCGATATTTCCAGTAACTGCTGTCCGTTGCTTTTCGAACACCTAGGAACTAGTTGATATGTAATTTTATAAATAACTAGCTCGTACCCGCGACTTCGTATGCGTGGATTAAGAATTTTTTTGCCAGAATTAAACATAGAAAGTTGTTGGCAACGAAGGATTGGTCCCAAACAATATCGAGTAGGAATAATATGACAGTAAAGCTAACACTATATAATTTTACCGTCGAACCTGTCTTTTGAAGAGAATCAATTTCCAACATATTTCTGTCACCATTCGATAAGGTCTCGAAATTTCGTGACTACAACTGTTAATCATACTGGAAAACATATCCTGTGCCCTTCATACAGATTTCCTTATAAAATTCCATCACAACGATATAGCCATTTAGTCGTCAAAACGTAACAAAAAGACAGAGACTTACTTCCGTATTTATAATAATATTACTGTGGTTCACACTCACACATTGACTACGAACAACACCTGAGGGATCATTATAACGTAAAAAAGTGTACACCTACAACATTGCAAGACTACCTACGATTTGCCTCGCATTGCACCCGTAACTTTCTAATATCTACAGATTAACATTCAATCCGAATAACCTACGGCCCAGGACTGACTCTTACGATGAAAAACAATTTTTAAAAAACTTAGCCTCCACGGAGATTTGAACCGGAGACCACGACGTTCGTAAGCAAGCGCTTTAACCACTGAGCTGCCAGTCCACTACACGGAAACACGGTACGGAGACGTCCATATCCAACGTGTCGGTCTATCGCCGTATTTCGAAGTTATGAGACAACATGTGTTATTTATACAGATAATTTTTCAACCAAATGTAGACAGTTTTTTTCTCCTTGTTTCAAAGGATAAGTGTGCAAAGTTTCATCGAGATCGGATGAAAACTGTGGATTTGTATGAAGAACAAACAAACAAACAAACATACATTCATCTTCATATACAATATAAAGATTCCGTCAAAAACAACTGTTTTGGCGAATTTGGTTTTTATTTGATTCCCCAGACGCGTTTCGCCTTTGCAGTGTAGGGCATCTTCAGTGGAGATATAGTGGTATTCCTCACATGCCGGTCTGGAGGAATAGCACTATATCTCCACTGAATAATCCCTATACCACAAGGGCAAAACGAGTCTGGGGAATCAAATAAAAATAAAATTCACCAAGACAGTTGTTTTTGACGGAATTATTTATAAAATTATTGTTCAACAACTACGGAAATATGGCCTATCACCAGGTTAATATAGTCGAGAAGTGGTTGTTATACGTATTTTCTCTGGCGAAATATTACTACTCCGGTAATTTGTAAATACTTAAACTAAAAATTATAAATTTAATTTATAATTCAATGTTAACTATCAAATAATTTTTAATACATGTATGGTATAAAAATTTCATCTAACAGGACGTTTTGCGGGCAGTTTAAATAGTAATAATTTTAAATTTCCGTGATTAGTATTTCAAGTTCGGGAGTTATGAACAAACTTACATTTAACACAGTGTAAAAATAAAGCAAGGTTCAGAATCTTGACAAACCAATAAATCACTTCCATCTCCATTTAAGCTATGCTGTAGGAATAAACATTATCCACTCTGAGAAAGAAGATGAAAACAGTCCTTTTGACCCTAGTGTCGCGTGTATCCGAGCATATAAGTCGCAACTCACACCTTTTGTGTGGGATCGTCCCAGTCTACTTACCATCAGCCGCTGTGACATATTTACAGTCGGTGGCTGGAAGCAATTTAGCTGGGGATGAAACTTAATTACTGTCGTCTGGGTAGTAGCAAGAAATGATTGCAGGAGAGGTAGTTAAATACCATTTATTATAGTACTGAAAATAGGAAATCATACAGTTCACAATGTCCAATACATTTGGAAATTATGTAACTTGTAAAGGTAAACATATGAGTTTTCGTTTCTTTTTTTTAATTTAATAATATTTAAAATAGAAAATATAACCCAGTTAATTGTTTTGTTAGTTGTTACGAAAAATAGTAATATCTATAGATAACAAATAAGAATGAGGTCCAATGATCTGTGGAAGAGGTCAGAGAAAAGATATATGGGGTTTGGTGAGAAAGAAAAAGAGAAGAGACGAGCAAGTCAAGAGAAAACTGAAGTAAATATTGGTTTTAGGAATGTGATAGTATATATTGTATGAAGTGTAAAGGTTGTTTATTAAGAAGAATGTTGATTCGAAAACACTCACTTCCTATAGATAACGAAGACAGGAACTAATCATTTACAACTACCTTATAAGCTGATTGCTACACACCGCAAAGGTGCTTTGAGCGTGAACAAGAGTTAGATCATCGATCTAAATGATATGTAACGCTGAGCCAGGGGTGGGTGGATAAGTGATAATGTTGAGTTACACAACTTATGCGGTGATATTCACTTCATGATGGCCAAAGACTGCCTCAAAGACTTCGATCACTACGTACTCCTGGTAGAGTTGGTGGAAGCAGGAAATTTACCACGATTGGTATAACGAACACGTGAACAACACACGCTAATGCCTGATTGGCTTACCGGGAAGCTTCTAGAGACTTCTCTATGTACTTTCTTTGTCCTTGATTCTCACAGAAACATCTGTCTTTGATAAAGTGAGTTCGGTAACGCGACATGCAGAAGCGTTGTACTGCTCTGGATCTGTAGTGTCTGCTGCCCAGAAAAAGTAAATTCTATATTTTTAACGCTATTAACGTCTCCGTAGCTTCTAAATGGAGACATTTATTTTCTGTGGTTGAGCAGTTATAATAGTGTGCCTTAATAAGATCTGTTGGTTGTTAATCGGATCAAACACGCTCAGATGTACTAGTGTTGAGGTGTTTGATCAACCAGAGAGAACAGACAACTCCAATTACAACAGCAAAATTAATAAATTTATTAACATTCCATTATATAGATATTTATACCATTATCTGCCATTTTTCAGCAAATTTTACTGAAATAATTAAAATGATATACAATAATTATAACTTAACTTAAAAGAATCAGTCAGTACTGTTGGAACTTCTACATCGGGGCGGAGAACATCTAGGCGCTCAGAGGGATAAGTACGCCTGGCGAATCGATCTATAAATACGGTTCGACCCGACCCACCTCGTTCCGACTCCTTAGGCCCTCCGCACACGGAGCGATTACCGCTCGTCGCGTGGGGCAGGCGTTTCGTGCGTCCTGTGCGTCACGAGCGTTTCACGCGAACTGGGGTCCGACAACGAAGCGTTCCAGAGTAGCCAGTCTGCCTGCAGAAAGGGAAATTTGCCTACCTGGGTTTCATCTGATATATCCTTTGGAGGTTATTCCGATTTTGAAATGTCATGTTTGAGTGAACAAGAGGATGTAGTTATGTACTATTATTCACTAAAATGCAAATGACGAAGAAGAGAAAATATTTAGTGCATCCCTACATCGAGAGGAACATCATCTGTCGAGTATTCGTTCCGGCCACTGAACTAAAAGAATCAGACGCCAGATTTCATGCATTCTAAAAATTGTTAAAAGACTCATATATCGAGCTTGAGGAAATTATTTGTTCCGTGATCCGCCAGCGAAATACGAACATGAGGGAATGGCGGAAGAAATATTAATTACATAATCGTAAGAATCAACATATTATTTCACAAATGTTTATTATTTAAGTATTTTACATTAAGATTTATATTTTTTAAACAATAAAATAAAGTATAAGAGAAATTAAATATTTATAATAGTATTAAACAATTTGGTTGTTGCTCAGTTCATTCTGACAGCCATCGGACAGTGAGGTCTCGTTTTCAATTTGTGAACTTGAATCTTCGAAAATTTCATTTGCTGCATCAGTATATGTACATAAGGGGCTATGACTTACATATTGTAAATCCATTCCTCGTGTTGGGAAGTCAATGGGATTAACTCCAAGTGTTTCATCTATTAGGAGCAATGTCCTTCTTTTAAATGCTCTGAGTTGTGCATCTGTCATAAGTAACATGACAGACACAAGATTCAAAGCAAACTGTTTGAAGCCCTCTTTTCTTTCATCAGCTGGTGAGTTTGTATTAGCTGCATAAAGTTTATCTTTTAGGTCAGCGAATATTCAGCAAAGTTCTGTGTCGACTGCAGCACAGTTGTCGCTCGTTACTCCTCTCTTTCGTTTTCTGGTAATATTTTTCCTGCGAATAGGTGTGTCTCTGGAATGGCCAGGTTGGTCATCCACTACAACAGGCACTGGGGACGACGTAGAAGGTTCATTAAGCGGTGTATAAAATGATGTGAAAGAGGGAAGTGGAGGAGTCGGTGGATCTTGCAGTACAGATGGTGCGTTCGAAGACTCAGGGACGTCTGTGTGTCCTCATTTTCTTCAGTTACCATATTCTCAGGAAGAATTTGACGTAAATTATCATTTTATAAAATTGATCCCTTGAATAAAGGAAGAGCAACTTCATTGAGCCATTCAGATAATATGCTTTATTCCCTCCTGATCCTGTTCCGGTTGGGAGGGGAAGGGGGATTTAAATATTTTAACTAAAGTGTTCCTCAGAATTCTCAACATCTCCTTGCGTTCGGCCACTAGAAAGAAAAGAAGCAACATATTAATTACATGTTCCTGTTTAATTTATCAAGTTATCAAACTACAGTGTTTGACTGCAACTTGTGGTGTGGTGGATTTTCAATTATTCGTTTTTATTTGACAAAGTTGAGACGACAAACAGAACAAAAATCCCAGACACCTTGCCGCGTTCCCTCGTTTAATGGCATCAGAACATCTGGTATAGGCATTCTCTTTATTAGGATACCTAATGAGACCTTACTCAAAACGGGCTCTTGATAATGTAAAAAGAATATTCAACTACAGGTTAAGCCGAGGGAGTAAAAGCATCCAATGGGGGTATCCATAAATTACGTGAGGTGAAATAGAGGGGGGGGGGGGGGCCGGTGAAAATCACCAGATCTCACCAAGGGGGAGGGGGATCAACGGAAATCTCACGTGAGATTTTTTTAAAATTGGGCAAGACTGTAGAGCTAAAAAAAAAGATCTACAATTGACGTGAAAGTCGATTTTACGGGGGTATTTGGCTGGAAAGTGTGGGTGAGACCTAAAATAAAAAAAAGGTATCAAAAAGTTGCAAAGACGATCTGTAGGGGGGGGGGGTTCACGGGACCAGATCTCACCACAGGGGAGGGGGGAGGTCGCGCCAGATCTCACCAAAATCTCACCAGAGGGGGGGCCGGGGGGGTCTGAAAATCCGGAAAAACACCTCACGTAATTTATGGATGTCCCCAATGTACTTTTGAAATGATGACAGAAAAATTTCAAGTGTTGAATATTCCGATACGTTGCCGCGATGTGAATAAGGTCACTGACATTGTGAAAGCTACGTGTGTACTACACAGCTACGTCAGAAAAATAGAATGTATCCAATACACAGCCCAATGTGACGACAGTTGTGACTTAAATGCTGGTGCAAAAAACATTATTTCCACACCTTCATCTCCACGGCCGGCAGTAAACAATCAGTCAACAGCTAATTATTTGAAAGAATATTTAGCAAAGTATTTTGTCACTCCACAGGCTTCAATACCTTGGCAGGGGAAATACTGGTTTTAGCAATAATAAGTTTATTTCTCATGTTCATTTTTTTTTCACGTAATTTTTCTTTACTATAATGCCAACTAAATTAGCATTGAAATGAAATTATCATAAAAAATTAGTATTAAAAATAAAGCGACTCTAATTACATACCTGTTAACTTTACTCCCGTTGCAATCTCGTTCCATGCTCTTTCAGTGCAGTCCTTTCTTGAATATCCGACAAGCGTATAATTATGCAGAACATACTGTTTTTCTACTTCACCGACAAAGAAAATGTTAAACGCCTCACTCGTCTCGTGCGTCTCACTCGTCTCGAGCGTCACGCGCGAACTTCCAAACAGATCGCACGAGACGCACGCCGCTCGAGACGAGTTCGCGCCGAGTACAAATCGCACGCGAATCGCTCCGTTGGCGGCTCCACACAGCCTTCCGTAAGAAGTTCGGACGCGACGAGTACGAGACGAGTCCGCATCGCTTGGCAATCGCGCCGTGTGCGGTGGGCCTAAGTCATGTTAGCGATTGCCTGGCCTGCCCATGGCCTGAGGGGAAGTTCGGGTAACCCCGGACACTTAAAATTAATTCATCTACATCTACACTCTGTAATTCACAAACATTGTGGGTGGCAGGGGGTGCTAAGCACCAATCCTAATTATGTGCATTCCAATACCGAACAGAACGAGGAAAGAAAGAAGACATAAAAGTATCAGTACGGCATCTTATTTCTCTAATATTATCCCTCCTCTCATTGCGACATATACAGGTTGGTGGAAGAAGTATTTCATTGCACTTGTAAATTAAAGATTTTCGCATATTATCCAACAAATTCAAACGAAAACGACGTCGTCTGTCCGCCAAACAATCCCAGCCCAACCAAGGTATCAGCTCTGTGACACTTGCGTAAGGACTGTAACCAGCAGTCAAAAATCGAGTGGCTCTCTTCTGTACTTTCTCTAACGTGTCAATCAATCCCTTGCGATACGGATTCAAAATTCCACAACAGTAATCCAAATCCGGACGCACTAGTGTTTTGTACGCTATTTCCTTTGTATGAGCATTACAACTTCTCAAAATATTACCTATGAATCATAGTTTAGAATTAAGTTTGTCTACGACGGAGGTTATGTGCAAGTCCCATTTCATGTTGCTTTGTACTGTTACGCCTAGGTACTTCAGCCAATCCACCGTGTCAAAAACTGAATTGTTAACTTTGTACTCGTAAGCAAACGGGGTCTTTTTATTACTTATTTGCATTGCCTTGCACTTTCTGTAGTTACGTGTATGGCACCATTCTGAAATACCATCCAGATCGCTCTTAATTTCCAAGCAATCATCAATCAGAACACCTTACTTCCATTTATATAAGTGCATCATCAGCAAACAATCGCATCCTGCAATTAATGTTGTCACCGAGATCGTTTATAAAAAATAGGAAAAGAAGTGGTCATATTACACTTCCTTGAGGAAGCCCGAAGTAAAATTTAGCTTAGAAGAGGCTTCCCCGGCAACAGCGACGTACTGTGACCGACCAGTTAGAAAATCGTGTATCCATTCGCAAATCTGATCCGATATACCGTATGCTCGAACCTTCGCTAAAAGTCGGTTGTGTGGTACAAGGTCAAAAACTTTCTGGAAACCCAAGAAAATTGCATCAACTTGTGATCCTACATCGATAATTTTCATTACGTCATGAGAAACTAGAGCTAGTTGCGTTTCACTCGATGTGTTCCTCCGAAATCAGTGTCGGTTTGCTGTAAGTAACTCGTTTTCATCTAGAAACTTCATAACGTTAGAGCATATGACATGCTTCAGAATTCTCCTGCAAACAGATGTTAGAGATATGGTTCAATTATTCCTAGGATCTCTCCGATATCCTTTCTTGAAAACGGGAATCACCTGCGCTATTTTCCAGTCAGAAGGAACTTTTCTTTCTTCTAAAGATTTACGAAATATATCTGAAAGAAATGGTTCAATTTCTTCTGCGTGTTACAAAAATTCAAAATAAAAATAAATTAAACAAATTTTTATCTTTATTTAAACTTAAAATTAAACTGGGAACTTCTGCCTTTATATTAATTAGAAGTTAGCAATCATAACATTTTTTCAACGAATTAAATTGGAAACACTTTTACCTTAATATTTTTGGCAACACAGAAGTAACCCCGGACACAGTAATACATGGACGCCTAATCATTTTTTGGTCTTAGAAAAATCAAAGTAATAATGGATATCTGAAGAATCTGTATAAACACAATCATCATGGGCTCTGTATTTGTTTCAAAGTACTTGTAAGGTTTGTTGCGTCGCTTTTGGGGCTTATTAAAAGTGAAGTCAGGTTATGTAACATGACTTTTAGTTCTTCCACCTCCAGCTTTCTTACTTCCTGCACCCTATAATAGATTCGAGTGTCATCAAATCGCCAGTCTGGTTAGCTATGCTAAATGAATTATCAAATCAGTCAAAGTCAAAGGATACATATTTGTGGTCGATAGAAGCGTACACACAGGTATTCGACACCGTTCACGAAAGGCTTTATTACACTTCAGATACATTAAAAAAAAGCTAGCCACCAGACAATATAGTTTCATCACGGAAAAAGCAGGTATCGGGTATAAAAGGCAGAAAATAAGTAGTAGTCGCCCTGCTAAAGTTCACCAAAACAGTTTAAGCTATGCAGTTCTGTCGCGCATTTCACATTAATGGAGAGATTGATATGCAACCACATCAGAAACATATGTGAGGAGCGTAAGTGGTTTTCAAGTAGGCAACATGGCTTAAGGCATGGATATTCGTCCGCATCTCAGTTGGTGGTATATATGCAAGATATTTCAGATGAAATGGGCAAGGGAGGTCAAATTGATAGTGTAGCACTAGAGCTTCCAAAGTCTTTTGACAGAGTGAGCCATAAAATGGTAGTAAATAAGCTAAAAACTACGGTAGTCGATGAGAAAGTGATTTACTGGGTAGAAAACAGAAAGTTAAGATAGGAAATGCAGTATCAAAAGAAGTGCAAGTAAAAATGGGAGTGCCACAGGTTAGCTTATTAGGACCATTGCTACTCATTATTCTAATGAATCATTGTGTTGATTGTTTACAGTCAGAAATTAGATTGTTTGCAGAAGAAATAATGTTATATAAAAGGATCAAGGAGGACTGTAAACAGCTGCGTGGTGATCTGGGCAGCATATCTAGTTGTGTTGGTAAATCCGGGATGGAGATAAATTCAAAGAAGAGTCAGCTTATTATATACACAAATAAAAAACCAAATGTTGATTACGATTATAAAGTGGGTAAAGAATTGCTCGTTGAAGACTTGAAATGTAAATATTTTGGCATTACATTTGATAAGAAGCTTAAATGGGCAGGACACATTGGTCTGGTAGTAGAAAAAGGTTTCAAAATTCTTCACTTGTTGGAGAGAGTGATGAGGGGATGTACGAGAGAAGTAAAGGAATTGGGTTACAAAACTTGGGTCAGACCATTGCTAGAATATGGTAGTGTAGTATGGGAACTACATTTTGTGTATCAAATACAGGAGTTGGAGAGGGTACAAAAAAGGGCTGCTAGATTTTTTCTGGAAATTATTGCAGAATGCAATCAGTAACAGATATGTTAAAAGAGATGGAATGGGATTCATAGGAAGACAGGAGGAGGATGAAGAGGGTCATGGGAGCGTACAAATCGTATATTGCTGATGAGGCATGGAAAGATATTGGTGTAAGAATTAAAAGTAATGCATGGAAGGGAAACGATGACCATGACCACAAGCTGGCACTCGATTTCAGGCACAAGGGTGTACGAAGATTCTCTTTTTTTGGTAAGGGTATCAGGGATTGGAATGAGTTACCAAGAGAAATGATGAGTAATTTACCAAAAACGTTGAAAGAATGTAAAGCTAAAATTTGTGGGAATGGGAGAAAATGGGTGTGTAGGGAAATTGACACCGGAGCGTGCGCTCTATCGTAATTTAATTAAATATTATTATATTCTCTCAATATCGCACACAAACTATGGCCGCTAGTCTATACAAGGCAGTTTCATTCTACACACAATTCTTCACTCAGTGTACCGACGGTAATATCGCCAGGGGCGTAGCTACTATGGGGTAGGCGGTGCAGTGCACCGGAGCCCCGACACTCCGGGGGCCCCAAGCATACCTCAGAGCTCTCCAAAACGCACCTCTGGGGGCCCCCAAGCGCAGTTTAGAGGGCCCACGAGATTTCACGGCTAACTGGCGATCTTTTTCCTTTTTTTTATCTCTGCCGTCGTCTAACGGGGCCCCTGAGATATAGGAAGCCCCTCACTGCTTAGGGGACCCCCAACCACTGCTCAGGGGTCCCCAAAGCACATCTCAAGGGCCCCCATCCTCAGCTCAGAGGGCCCCTACCAGCACACAAAGCAAAAACAGATCGCCCATCTGGCCTGAGGGCCCAAAATAAATTTTTTGCCCCGGGGCCCTTGTTGACCTTGCTACGCCACTGAATATCGCGACGGCAACGGATTGCGGTACATGTTCAAACACTCGGAACCATATCAGCGTAACCATCCCAGACGTATTACTGCGCGCGACTACCGACTTCAGAGATATTCCTAAGCCACCTCTGCGATCTCATGCAGCTACCAACTTACAAATTCTCATCATCCTCACAGTTTCGTTGCACACTGAATCCAGTCTTCTTCAAAAATGTCTCCAGTCTGTTTTACATGATTTGCTTCGTAAAGACTTTAATTTCTTTCCTGTGAACACAACGTTATTTCGCTTCGCACTTTTTAGTGCCTTTACTTTTTTGTCCATCATCTCTAAATGTTTGTATGGTGAAGATGTTAAAACCTCGCCCTTCTGGATTTTTCCAGCCCGCGTTACTATGCGTTTATTTGGACGCATCATATTCAATAATCTCCAAAGAATTTTGACAGGAGATACGATAAACTTCTGCCGGGAACAAAACACATACTAATGTGGAACTCACTGGGTGTCTAAGCCGCAGGTGAGTTGAGTTTGTTTTTACACTACAGGATGCATCTTTACAACACAGTTTTACCGAAGCAGCGCGGTTGTGTTTGTTAGAACTTTAAATGTCCGGCAGCTTATGTTCTTACGCCTCGTCGACGTCGAGGTCATTAGAGAACTGTTCTCGCCATCCGAGGATACTCGACCTTTCCCTATTTTTGAAAGTCGATCGCATCCTGGAAAATGTGCAACAGTTAATAATGAAAAATCTAACAATTAACCAACCCCAGAAGGGCAATGTTACAAGTAATACCCTAAACAGGATAGCTCAGACACTGAAAGAATTTGAAGTTAAAATATAAAAGTAGGTGCGTCTGGAAAATGGGGCATATTGTCCGATACAATAAATGAATGATATTAACTGTAAGTGTATAAGATCTACAAATTTTGCATGGTTATTTGACTTGTCTGATTTGATGAGTAAAACGTGAATGTCGCATCAGAGACACTATCGTGTATTAACATTCACATAAGGCGGGAATTTCTTGCATTTAAATTGATGATGAAACATATGCAAATTGAGGATAACAAACTTATTAAAAATAACGGGGAACTCAGTGAATTATGTGCTCACGAACGATTTTGGAGACACAATAAGCCACCCATATACGAAACCGCCCTCCTGAAAATGAATCAATACCAGAAATATGTGTATACATCTAGCAAACTACTTTAGTAAACTATGAGAAACTTACTGTGAACCTTGCAGTCCGGTTCAGTGAAAATGCTAAAATTAACTAACATTATTGACGAGATATCTGGCACAATGGCCCCAGGCTACTCAAATCTATACGGATTGGGCTAAGTCAGGCAGGGCAGTAGGCTGTACCTATACTATTCCGAAGGAAAATATTTCGAGAATGCATAAGCTTCGAGAAGAAGCCTCGAATTATACGGCGGAAATGCTTGCCATCTCAAAAGTCCTGGAATACGGTTTTTTTTGGCCGTCGTTAGTCTTTTGACTGGTTTGATACTATCCTCCATCCCTTCCTATCTTGTGCTAATTTCTTCATCTCTTCTACATACCCCTTACAGCCCACGTCCTCAATTATCTGTTTAATATATTTTAATCTCTGTCTTCCTCTACAGTTCTTACCTTCGACTGTTCCCTCCACCAGCAAATTAACCAATCCAGCATGTCTCAAAATATGACCTACCAACCTGTCTCTTCTTTCTGTAAGCTTCTTCCACAAACTTCTTTCCTCACCCATCATCTCTTACTTTGTCAGTCCACTTAATTTTCAACATTCTTCTGTAGCACCACATTTCAAATGCTTCAATTTTCTTTCTTTCTGGTATTCCATGTTTCGCTACCATAAAGTGCTATGCTCCATAAATAGAGGTTTAAAATGTTTTTTTTCTAATTCCTAGAGCAATATTTGAAACTAAAAGATTTCTATTTCTCATGAAGCCTATTTTTGCTAGTGCTATTCTGCTTTTAACATCATTCCTGCTTCGGCCATCAGTTGTAATTTTGCTTCCCAAGTAATAGAATTCACTTACTTCTCCTATTGCATCCGATCCTATTTTGATATTTAATCTACTGTCATTGGTATCATTTCTCCTACATTTCACCACTTTAGTCTTGATTTGATTTATATTCATTTTAAAATCTTCCATCATTATTTTGTTCATGCCATTCAGTAACTTCTCAATATCCCCATCCCTTTCTGCTAACAAGACAATGTCATCAGCAAATCGTAGCATACAGATTTTTTCTCCCTGAACACTTATGCCACATGGAAATTTTTCTTTGACTTTCTGTATTGCTTCTTCAACATACAAGTTGAATATTAACGGGGATAGATTACAACCTTGTTTCACACCCTTTTTAACTGATGCATGTCTCTCATGATTCTCTACCTTTATTAAAGCCACTTGGTTCTTATATAGTTTATAAAGAATTCCTCTATCTCGATACCTGACTTCTTTAAAATTTTGAACATCTTGTCCCACCTAACATTATCAAAAGCTCTTTCTAAATCAACAGACGCCGTATAAAAGTATCATTGTTTTTATTGATCCGCACTGATTACGGTCGCCCAAAAGGACCATTCTAATACCAACGGACTCCATATCATACCTCCAAAAAATCTTAGCTTTCAAAAATAACAATCGAAATGATTTTTTGATAATGAAGATCATGCAGACCTAAAGTCAAATCACCAAGCTAAGTAAAGAAGTTATATTTATCTGGATAAAAACGCGTGTGGGAAACGAAGAGGCAGACTGCCTAGCAAAAAGTACTATGAGGAAGAGACCATGGTACCAGGTGGAGATATCGCAAACTTCCTTAAGAAATTCTACATGGAAATGTGCGATAGAGAATGGTCGGAAACATCACAAGTTGCATCCACCCCCAGGTATCAACATCCCAGTGGAATCAATATATATATATATATACTGTATATATATATTAGTTAGTAAATTTCCCACAAACAGACCATATTTCAATTTATGATAAAGACAGAAAGCCATTCTCAAAGCCTATACCCCGACATTAGCCATAGGAAAAATCCTGGTGCTAAAGACATCGCTGCAGACAGAAGTCTGCGCTAATTATGGATGGATGGATGGAAAAAGGCGCTTTATCAAGAGGACTAATAACTGCAACAGCTAGATTAAAGTTCAACCATGGCTTCTTTCCCTCTATACAGAATTAAAGCAAATTGAATCTCCACTGTGTGATTGTGAAAAAGATGTAGAATGCGACATTAATCACATGTTTTACGGCTGCATGAAATACTGGAACAACTCACAAACTTCATGAAAGCACTTTCACAAGAGAGCATCCAGTCACCAATCAACATGGAACCTTTACTGGCCACTGAAAATATTGTTATATATCGTTTAATCCTATCATTTGTCAGAAATAATAACCTAAAAGTTTAGAAGAATAGAATTTTACTTGGTATGGCTGTATGACCAAAAGGTTAAAAGCCAATTTAAAAAAAATATAATAATAATAATAATAAAACAAACCAACCTTTGAAGCTGGTATTTCCACAGTCATCAGGGAAGTCGCAGAGCCAGGCTGTGTCATCGGGATCTCCGTCGAAGTGGACCAGCAGGCACCAGTGTTTGCCTCCCTCCGAAGACCTGGAGAAAACATCGGTCACCCCAAGCAGACCACCATAAGCCTCTCCCGAAGCTGTAAACACCATCAGCAGCATGAATAGTAGATGATTTAGAACTCAACATAATTTGAAGGGTAAAGTGACAAAAATAATTAAAACAGAACTATCAAGAAGCAGTTAATATAACTGAGGAAAATTAAACGGAATGTTGTCTACATCAGACGAAGTGTCATTCTGCAAAGTTGTCTTCCGACCTTCTTCCGAACAAGCTGCAAGCTGAGACTAGAGAAGAAAGGGAAAATTCAACAAATTGTTGAATTTTTGCTGTTACTTCCGTCATACCGACGAAATTTTACTAATTTCCTGAGTCATTTGGAAGAGTGAAAACAGCTGGCTCCGAAGTACTTCTCAGATTGGCACATTCCAACTAGAGTGTACAGTATTGTCCATAAGTCTAATGTGGAAGAGCCTGACCAAATGGATGCAATTCACAAATCAAGAATCGATCACCTTGCTCTCACAGCACCTTATGTGGAGCTATTTGTGGCTCAGGGGTTAAGGTATCTCATTGGGGAACGAAAGTTCCCCATTTGGAATCCCTGTCTCGGCGGGGATTTACATAGTCTTTTAACCCGACCTTCACCTCTGGCACAGCTTGTTGTGTAATGTGAAGTAAACAAGAACCCTTCCGTGATTCGGAATCAACGTTAAACTGTAGGTCCCCTGTACCCGGTAGATTGCCAGGTTTGGTTAAGGCAGCTATGACAGGGGAGGAATGCGCAGTCAATAGAAACCCCCTCGCCAGGTGATTAGGATCACACGGTATTATTATTATTATTATTACTGCAACTTATCACATAAGCGCAACAGCGAGAGTAAGGTTAGTGTTCAAAGACCATGAAATTAAACACTCAACTTATTAACTTATTGAGCCAATGACTATCAAATCAAAAAAAGTATATATATAGGAAGGCGACATGACCGATTAGCATCTGCCAAACCTAAAAATTTACTGTCTTAGAGATTATAAGCTATTTTGTGACGCTTGCAGCAAACTTATTAACAAGTTTTTTTAAAATAAATAATTTGTAACAAATGGAAGTAAACTGAAACATCGTGAGTTATGATCTGGAGCCTGCAACTACGTTTCATGTGCATGTTCTAATTAGTAACTACGCTGCAGTGTTCTGTAGTGGTAAAGAATCTGAACAAGTTTCTTACACAAATATGATGCTGGACTGTAGTAACAATGTCTTGAGCGCAACTTGAAATTTAAAGATCCGATAGAATGTTGGGAACTAAATTTCGTATGATCTCATTGTGTACATGTGTATTGTGCAGAAATGTAGAAACGTACCGCCCAATGATGGCCCGAGACTGCCTCTCCCCATGATGGCATGGGTGTAGAGTGTGCAAGTTGCCCAACCCATGACTGCAGTCTTCAGCTAACCAACCATACTGCAAGAGCAGGCCACTTCCTTTGTACTTTATAGCCTTTACTGGTTACGTCAGTGAGCTTTATCTGCTGAATTTTATCGATTTCTGCGAAGATAACGGCTGCGTACTTCCATGCAGCTACAGCTGCAAATCTTGGTAATCAGTCAACTTTTCAGTTCGTTCAGCACATAATAGCGTATAGAATATATAATTTAGGATTGTTAGTTAAGAAAGACAATTAAGATAGTGTCTATTGTAATTATAAATGTCTATTAAAATACGCCCTTTTTTGGCTTCTTTGATGGGAGATTCCCGAGGGTATAATTCGGTCGCCTGGTGGTTGAGTTTCTAGTAGCCCCCTCTTCCGCCTCTGCTTTGAGCGCTACGTGGGGGAAATTACCTGTTTGTTACTCCAAAGAAAAATGTGAAACAACACAGCACTCTAATGACAGGGACATTGTAAGGAGGACATTACACGAATTTTACGACAATGGTGAGTACCCTACATTAGAGAAATTAAGGAAAATATCAATAGAGAAGATAAATTTTTCAGGATCTGCACGATCTGTAAGACGTATATATTGAACAATATAGGATTTAAACACAGGCGTCAGAATGGCGGAACTCGATTTTTGCTTAACTGAAACGACATAGTGGCTTCTAGAATCAAATTTTTGAGGCGTAATGAATGGTAATTAAATAACAGGTCCTTTGAAACCTTCAAATTTATTAAATGCATCTGCACTTGCATAATTTAACTAACGAAATTTTGATTATAAGTTATTTAAACACAGTAGAAACTGTTATTACAAGTAAAGACGTAAATACAACTGTTAAGCGCGCGGTTTGGCAACGGCGCATTTGAGGCCACCCGCCAATAGACCTGGCCACAGTTATAGTAGAGGAAGTGAAGTGGTGTCATCTGTCTGTGAAGCGTGTCACTATGTTTTGTGTGTGAGAAGTGTATTCTTGTTTGTGAAATGAGCAGTTTATGATGGGGAGATTGGAGAACGTTCAGCATTCACCTTGACGATCGCAACCGTGACGGCCGGTACTCAGGGGCCGTGCCCGGTACCGTTGTACCTCCCCGTGAGTGAGTGGCGTGAATAGGGCTCTTTTTTTATTTGCAAGTTCGAATCTTAGAAACAAGTAATACCGATTTCAGTCATCATCTTCTCTATTCCACTTGATTTAAGGGAAATTGTTTTTTCTCACGAACATTTTGTATACTCATCGACAAAAATTTTAATATTTTTTTGGATGCATACGTTTCTCTCTCTTTCATTTGGATCTAGTTTGCCTTAGTGCTATGATTTTTTCCATTTGACTTTCTAGTTGTTTTATTAGAGAGCGTGCATAAACTACGTGGCTCCATCTGGTGGGAGTAGAGGGGTGGGAATGGTTGGCTGGAAAACTACGCAGAGCTATGTGGGGGGGGGGGGGGGGAGGAGGGGGTTGTTTCCAAGCGAAGACACGTAGTAGCTTTTATACATATTATTTGTCATAGTTAAAATAAGATACTGAACACAAAACAGTATTTGAATATTTATTTCTGTCATTTAACTATCTCTGTATGTAGTTTACCATAGTCTGACAAGAGAAAACAGTACAAAATATCTTCTAGAATAGCGAAAAAAAGCTATGTGCTACATGAGGGGGAGGGAGGGGGGTAGTGGCTAAAGCCACGTCGTGTTACGTGGGAGGGGGAGGGGGGGGTTCACAGGAGGCCTAAATGAAGCTACATGCTTTATGGACGCTCTCTTACTAGCCACATGATTCCTGATGCTTGTAAAAGATAAAAGATGAAATTGCATTTTGTACGTTAGCATGCAATGTAGCGAATTGGCACTGGTTTCAATCTGTAAAACGTACAAACTGACAGCAGTGTGCAAAGCAGTTTTTTTTTTTTTTTTTTTTGTTTTTTAAATTAACCTTGACGTGAAAGGCTGGTCATTAGCAGCGGCGTTGTAATTTTGATCAGTTTCCCAAGGTATTTTATTTCGGCCAAATTTTATAGTGTAACTTTTTTCAGTCTGTGATTTCTATTCTTTTCGAATGCGACTTGCATGAGTTTTGCTCACATTTTCAGACGATTTAACCACTTTTTGTTTCCCACGTCTAGAGAGTTTCTTATTGATGGGCCTATAATTTTTCGAACTTTTGATATTTGAATCCACTTTCCTATTATATTGAAGCTACGATGTCTGTGTTCAGATTTAATCTAATATAACTTAATATCACACTGTTTTAGACCCAGCAAAAGTGTTTCGTTGAACTTTCGGAACTCTTCAATTTACATGTTGGTTTCCAATGATATTAGCAGCTACCAGAAATATTGGTAGAGTTGCGTGTTAGAAACGTGCATTCTTCATCACACAACTATATACAGTTGTAGATTGTACTGTAGTTTATGATGTTAGAGCAATTGTGTATTGAAGTACATTACACTAATTTTGGAACTAATATGTTTTTTTCGTAATACTACTTTTCACTTCCTTAAGAAAAGAATTTTATCATAAAAGTATTTTCCTTTAAGGTTTATTGCTTCATTAGATTCTGATAGTGACTTTGAACTAAAATTGAAACCAAGTATCAAATACGTAAACAATTATATAAACCGCACATATACCAGAAGATAAGGATGAGGAGAGGAATGATTTTTGATAATTCGCTTTGTTGGGATGCATCCAGGTACTTCACACAAACACGAAAAATGGAATCTGCATTGAATCTGCACACTAAAACGTAAATATTCTGATTATTAGTCAATGTTACTTTTTGGCTGTGGAGATTATTAGAGAGAAAAGCTAGAGACGTATAATAAGAATTGCAGTTTCAACGTCTGTGTTCCATTTTGTTTAATTTTTCAGTTCTCTCAGCAGCCTTCTCGAATTCAGGACACTTGTAGTTGTGGCTGTGAACTGGTGGATCAAATATTCATTCACAAATGAACGCCGTGTGTCAAACTATTCAGTTTCATTCACCCAACCTAGAATAACATAATGCAAATTTAATTTCTGGAAAAGTTGCTGAAAATTTAATTTTAATTTAAGGGGCTACTAATTACTGAATCTGAGTTCAGTTTGTCCATCAGACTCATTTTGTCCTGTTACAAATTTTCAGTGAAGTCGTTTACAAAAATGACGAACCGTGGTGCATTTTACAGTACCGTTTCTGGAATTTGTCCATAAGGCTAATTTCAGTGGAAGGAATGGAACATCTAAAAGGGCTTTTGCAGAAACACACACAAAACGTTTTTTATAGGAGTATTCGACATTCCTGGATTTGAAAGCTTTAAAAGAATTTACTAAATAACTTTTACCAGCAAGAAGACCGAAAATTAATTGTGAATTCAAAAATTACAACTTCGAATTCAGGAAGACAATTCGACTGAATTAAATAGTCGTAATTGTACTATTGTGCTGTTAATGAAGTCTGTAATGGTAAGAAATGAGCGGACCTGTAATACACAAATATAAAACAGTAAAATATAATAATTAATCCAGAGCACCTTAAATTGGAAAATACGACAGAATGTTGGGATCGAAATATCATATGATCGTGTTGTTTTTCTGTGTGCTGTGTAGCTTATCCAGACGGTGAATTAACTCGCAGGCTCTTAAGGTATTACTCCCAGAAATTCCATCTGTGTACAGAGTGACTATTGTCCATTCCACGAACCTTCCCGGCATTGGCCTGGCTTGATTTCGGGAAGTCACGGAAAACCGAATTCAGGATGGCCTGACGGGGGTTTGAAGCCACGTCCTTGGGAATGTCAGGCCAGAGAGTTACCGCTTACCCACCATGTGCGAGGCGGATCTCATGCTGATTGTGCTGTGTTGACTAGCCGAATGGAACTGCGATTTGCTCTAAATATCGTTTATAAACTGTGCAGTGGAGTGTTGTATTAATTCGAACAACTTACAGGTTCTTAAAGAAAGGAAACACTCCCGTTCACCATTTCTTAAGGCCGTCAGATTTTCCACGGACCATAATCAACTACTTAAACAAGATCACGAGGACGTTCTAGCATACTTCTCATACACGAAGCAGTTTTGATGCATTGGAAGGGGGTTTAAGGTGTTTGTAACACGCTGTGTCCTAGTGAGATACCTTATGACTGCTCTACTACACTGTGTCATCAGTCAGACTGTAGCACCTTAGGCGATTAAAAGCTTTCTTACGAAATGTCACACGCAGTGAAATAACGTGTTCTATTTCTTACGTCATTCAAATCAAACAGCTAAAATTTTATTTTGTCGAGTGTATGGAGGGTAGACTGGGTACGGTTGTGCCAAGATACGGTTGTGACAGTCGTCATATTAGCCAAAGTATAAGGAATACCGGGAGGGGGAGGGGGTAGAGAGGAGCGGCGTGCCTGATTGAACGTGTTTCATGGTATCGCGTCAGTAGTAAATATTCATGGTGGAAGCACAAAACCTGAAACGTAAGCTGGAGCACGAATTTGACAGAATTCTGTTACGTTATTACAGTATTTGATTTGTGCCAAAATACGTTGATACATTTCATGAATTAGGCAGCCGAGTGCAATCCGCCAGAAAAACGGTGAACATCAATAAAATGACATGAATTCGCCAAAAAAGTGGTGAAAATCACGAATAAAGTACGTAAATTCCTCCATCAGCGGTGGGTGTAAACAACCAGCTTACAGAAAAATGTTGCTATGAGGTATCAGAGAAACGGCTGAATTTGGTGTTAAATCTCACAAATTGTACATTAGCTGCGGTCATTGTATTTACTCCAGATAAATAGTATATTACTTCGGGATAATGATCACACAATCAGCGGCAGGAGTGGTTTCTCTCTCTATTGGGGATGTATGAAACTGTGCTAGCATAGTGTTTCTGTGTGTGGCTTCCTTTTTAAATACATGTTGCCTTCCTTATCAGCGTGAGGTTAACACTGTACTCCATGATGCAAATATGCGTAGTTTTTACCATCTATATCATCATGGTAAAGTCATGCTCTACAGGTTTTTTCTGATTTTTGATGACCGTGGTGTCTTCTCAATTAGAAAATTTATACGGAAGTCATATTATGTGTAGGAAATTAATGCAATTTTTATGATGTTTACCAACTTTGTATAATTTATGTAATTTATGATATGAGTGTGTTCTATATAACTGTGTGTTAGTTTAGTGTCTTTGTATGAGCAGGGTGTACCAGTCAAGCATAGAAAGCTTTCACCATAGCGTCCTGCGTAATGTTAACTGCGGCAGAACGCTTCCGTGGTTCGGATTATATGTTACGCTGTAGGCCCTCTGTACCCCATAGGGTTATGTTACATAAGCACAAAAAGAACTTGTCGTCCTACCTGTGACACCATCCATTGTATACATCCTTCGGCTGGGTCCAACCATCCTTCAGCATATTCTTCAGTTCTTGTCATGACCATCGTTAAACTTACATTCACAGCCATTACGTCACATATGTAAACGAAATACAAACATAGCTGAAATTTTTTAGATCTATCCTCGATCATCCCCTGCATGCAGGTGGAACCTACTTTCATCACTAGAAATATAGCTCCAGTGCGTCTTAAACTTTGAATTGTTAAATTCCTTCCTTCTGAAATTCTGTAAATTTTCAAGTAAAGAAATATAACTTAAAATACTTTTGAATCCACCCGGTGCTCATTTTGTATTTAAACCGCCCACTTTTTTTTAACATGCTTCTATAGCATCACATTTCAATTTTAGGGTACTCCTGATATTCTTTGGAAAGATATTTGCAATAAATCTTTGTATAAACCCTCCAACTTCTGAAATTTGAACCACGGATATAGTGCAACCATACACAGACAAAAAGGTATGTCTACCATAGACACATGAGCAGACACACACCGAAACCCATCAACAAATAACCTTACACATGCACCTAGCAATTTAACGTCAGCACACAGACCATACCGCATCGTCAATAGAATGGAAAGGTTCATACCTTACAGAAAAGTCTTAAGACAGAAGCATAATGATTTCTATGTAGTAGGCATTATCAACCACCAACACTCAAGTGAACATCTTCATACAACCAACACTCACTGACATACATTTTAAGCTTGTATGAAGTGACGCTTCCCATGTATTTAATTGAAAAGGTGTGAAAAAATGCTTAAAATAGGTAAAAATTATGAATACGGTTCAAATCCGTCAATTTAACAAAACTTGGTAAAAATTATGTAAATTCCATCAACAAAACGTAACACACAAATAACGTTACCAATAGAATATTCCAGTCACAGGGCGGGCAAAGGATTATAACTTGATGTGTTTGCATCATAGAACTCAGCGTTATCGATCAAAGATGCTGACAGAACGTGTACAGACGCAGTTGTTAACGCAGTAAGGCAATAGGTATCAGTATACACACGAGCCGTCATAACTTACTTTAGGTCAGAGTAAGTTCAGGCTAGCTCAAGTTAGGTTTCTGCACTGTAGGTTTTCTGTAGTTATTACCGCGGAAATAACAAGTTACCCAATGCCACCGGGTTTTGTGGGGCCAACGCCGACTCAGCAAGCTGACGTACATTTGTCTTCAGAGGCTTAACGACAACATGTGATCAGTGCACATAACTATAACACCATCCTCGCTTGCTAAAACAATAATAACTTATAGTGCAGCGATCATAACTTGGGCTAACCTAAATTATCTTCATATAACATAAGTTATCGCAGTTCGTATGCCTACCGATGGTTATGCTTTGTTGTGTTAGTGTAGGCTTCTGTGCCTGTGTATGTTGTCAGTACCTTTGTCAGTAACATTGAGCTCTATGATGCAAACAGCTCCAGTTATCATCGTTTGCACAACCAGTGACTGGACTATTCTGATGGTAACTTTATGTGTGTGAGGTGGCTGTTTAGGTTTTTCTGGAAGATGCTATGATGGGCGACACACGTGATTTATATAGATATCATGCTTTTATGTAGTCCATTGGGGAAATGTATACGCTTCATGAAGATAGCATTGTGCTCTGTGATTCAGGCCGGTGTAAATGTCAATCGTTGACTTCTTTTGTGGAGGAAATTGACATAATTTCTACCAGTCGTTGTTGTACAATCATCATACTTATTTTATACATTCTTTTACACCTGTTTAATGAGATACGTGGAATGTGGCACTTGATACATATTTATGTCATTTTTGCACAACCAACACTCGCCGATATACATTGTCAGCATTCGTCAAATAATTTAATTATTACCTATATATTGGACACTTCATGTTTTTCACATTAATGATGTGTATTTTGCAATAATTGTTACGAGAATATAGATTGAAAAAAGCAACTGGAAGTAGGTTCGAACCCGCGCTCATTGCATCGCCATACCAGTGCATTACCAGTCAGCTGCAGTAACCACTCAGCCGTTATGCGTTGTAGAAAAAAAGTGCATCGTCCAGTGTATAAGTGGAGTTACGTGGAAACGTGAGATGTGTACTTCCCAAGAACTGGTCTAGAGGCTTGGTTTACCTAAATAATTTTTAACCGTCATTTCTACATCTTTAAAAATATTAAGAAATTCTCTAAATTTTGAAGACTTGAAAGTCCCTTTTACATGATATATGGCAAATGGTTAAGAGAATGGAACGTAATATTTATCGAAGGTAAAACGCTAAAGCAATTAAAAATAATCAGTATTTCACTTCTACAGTGATAAATTTAAATAAACCACTGCAATGGCGAACAAAGCTACACAATGGAATTTTTGGGATAGGAATTTCTGATATTTACAGGGCCTTGGATTGTATGTTCCTCCAATCATATTTATCAATGGAAGGAGCTTAGAAATGCTCTTGTTTTCCCATTACTTTAAGAAACGAATGATATGTATTAAACAGGGGGTGGATGAAATATTTGCCAACGGATTATTCCAAGGGCGGAGCCAAGAGAGGCGCTACAGCTTACTCCGAGGAGTGCTGTGTCCTGTGATGCCAGATTTTGCAAATTTAGGGACTTACACTCTGATTATAATGCAGAAGAGTATACAAATGAGAAAAAGAAACAGCTTCTAACGACGAAAAACAGAAGTACTTTGAAGCTTTGCTATCGATCCAAGCTTAGTTTTAACATGTCAGTCAATGATTTATGGAATAAAACCAGGATGAAAAGAGTAATAATGAAGTCTGGAGTTTCAGGTTGGATTCCAAGTCACTCAAATCGATGCAGTTAACGTGATTTAAATGGGGAGCAAGTCGATCATTATAATGCTGTACCTGGCCTTGGTGCATCATCATTTTGGTAATCGATACATTGTCTAGGGATCGACTTTTTTATATTCTCTAGCTATTCCACAACAGAGGGTAGCTACTACAATGAGGTTTGTCTACCAATTCGCTATGTGTAGAAGTAGAAATGCCCATAAACCAAATGTTTAGTTGAACGGGGACAGTTCACCTGCAGTTGCGAAAGAAATTCAGAATTCTTGACGGAATGGCTAAGAAAACAGTAAAGTAAAAATAGTAGCTGCCATCATTATTACCCGAAACCAGTATTCCAAATGGGCAAGAAGATTGAACAGCTCTAGTTACGAAGAGCCATTATGGTCCACGGTTAAAGAACTATTGAAGTAAAAATATAATAATTCCATAAAAGATCTGAAAAGGATGAAACAAAAGGTTTCCGGGCAGATGGATAGACGGTGCACCGATGTTTGCTTAAATAAGATTTTTTTCAGTTAGATCTTTCATTGACCCGAACTTCCTTAAGAAGCCTCTGTCATGACTACTGATCTACCAATTATAGAAGTTATTAATGCTTCTGAACGTTTGCTAGGCAGTACTGTTATTTTACTTCAGTCGCGTACTACGCTAACGTAACTGAAAATCAATACATGCGCAAAACTTAAAAATATACATATACAGTATATTTCTGCTAAATCGTAAAGTGTATTCGTGGATAAAAATGTTCCTGCTGCTTGACGAGTTAGCAGACAAACTCGCCGAAATGTTAGCTTTAGAAGAATAAGATACTCATAAAAATTGCTTATTTCAGATTTCATAATATTGCAAATATTCAAAAGATTAAATCTAGGTAAGCTTTATTTTGTAGCGTTACGGTTTCAGGTTGCGCCATTATTGGAGGCAGAACGCCTAACGTATGGAAACTCTGTCACTAAACTGCCAAAAGAGCCTTTAGGAGCTCCCGGCCAACATACTTACTTTTATGGCCAAAATACTCAAAAGTGGGTTTGAAGTAATAGAAATAATTATTTGAAGGAGATAAAAAGATACACCAACATCCATCCAAATTTTTTGTCTCCTTGCTGCAAGGTAGAATGATGTCCAATGAAGTTCTAACCAGTTTAGTAAAATGCGTTAATTCGAATTTATATGTTGCTTAAATCGAATAAGTTGCATGTAAGGAGAAGAGCATCCAATATTTATGCTGTATTCTCTTTGACAGTTAATGGAACCATGCGACAACACAACATAATCTAAGAATCTTTTGGACGGAAAATAACAAACAGGGAATTTTACTAAAACTCAGAGAGAGTTAACATGAAACGCAGGTAATCACGAAATATATCGGCCGAATAAATAATAGTTATTCGTTTTTGAAATTATAACAAATAAAAAAACAATAAAAAATTTCATCATTCAAGGTCAAATACAGTTATTTAAAACTAGCTGTTACCCGCGACTTCGTACGCGTGGACTTGGAGTTTCATTGCCAGAATTGGATATAGAAAACTGTTAGTAACGTAAGATTTGTCCCAAACAACACCGAGTCGACATAATATGATGGAAAGCCATCATTATATCATCCTATCGTCTAATCTGTCTCATGAAGAGAATCAATTTACAACATATTTAAAAACAGAAAAGTAAGCGAAGGTGCGGGGATGTGTGTGTGTGTGTGTGGGGGGGGGGGGGGGTAAACTGATGGCAGCTTTATTTCAGCTTGGTTTTTTCTTCTTTCTTCAACATGAGCATCTGAATCTTATAATCTAATAGCAGCACATTGTCTTCTAGACCTGCACCTTAGGCCAGGTTTACGTCCGTAAGGCATGTCAAAAGGAAGACAAATTGGTGCCAGAAACTTTTATACAGACACAAATGAATAGTACAATGCAGAGCAAATTGACTTCTATACTAAATATAAGTTTTGTTTCTTATCGAAATTTATTAACAAATCAAACACTAACAGACTGCGCGACTGAGCAACCAACGTAACATTACAGACTAACACACGAATCTGTCTGTCTTTCATCATTCGATAAGTTCTTAAAATTTCGTGACTAAAACTGTTATTCATATCGAAAAATGTCCTGTGTCCTTCCTACACTATTTCATTGTTAAATTCCATCAATATTGATATAGCCATTTAGTCGTCAAAACGTAACAAGAAGACAGAGACTTACTTCCACATTTATAATATAATAGCTGGTACCCACACTTCGTTAGTGATTGTAAAGTATTCATATTGACAGCTGTAGACATCTAACCACCATAGTGCACGATGGGAGACTCGATACTATCACCACACACAAATATCAGTCTTCTGCGCTATGTAGTAAAATTTACGGATACACACAAGTCTTTGGATGAATACGAAAATATTCATGATCCACCAATTTCAAACACCATATCTCACACACTCCCACAGTTACCGAATTTCAGCTAACGTTGTGATCGATGGGAGACTCTGTGTTACTTCCATACAAAAACGCAGGTAATCTGCGATTGATAGTTTTCACTTAAAAGTGATACACCGTGACACATGCGCCTTTGGCAGAAATATGAAATTGCCCCAGGTCGACCATTTCAATCCCCCATATCTTCCACACCCCCATAGCTACAGACATCTAACATCCATAATGCATGACAACAGACACGATTCTACTACCACACAAACACCAATGCTCTATGCTATGTAGTGGTGGCAGAAAAGTGAAATCTGCGGAGACACATGCCTTTCGTCGAAATACGAAAATATCCTAGGTCGTCCACTTACAACCACCATATCTACCACAGTACCACAGTTTCTGAAAATCGGCTGCTGTTGTGATCGAATGGTGACTCTGTGCTATTACTACACACAAACGCCAGTTATCTGTGATCTATAGTTTTCGTGAAAAGTGATACACCATGACACTTTTGTCTTCGGCAGAAGTATGAAATTGCCACTGGTCGATCACTTTCAACCCCCATATCTCCCACATCCCCATAGCTACCGACATCTAACAACCATAGTGCACTACATGAGATACGATTCTACTACCAAACACAAACACCAATGCTCTATGCTATGTAGTTGTGGCAGAAAAGTGACATATGCGGAGACAGTCGAAATACGAAAATATCCTTGGTCGGCCACTTACAACCACCATATCTACCACAGTACCACAGTTTCTGAAAATCGGCCGCTGTTGTGATCGAAAGGTGACTCTGTGCTTCTACTACACACAAACGCCAGTTATCTGTGATCTACAGTTTTCGCTGAAAAGTGATACACCATGACACTTTTTGTCTTTGGCAGAAGTCTGAAATTGCCACAGGTCGACCACTTTGAAGTTAATTTATGGTAATTTAACAATCAAACTATTAAAATACTTCAATATATCAATAACACATACTAGGAAGAAATTTCATAACGAACGTTAACAGCAAGCAAGCGGATTTCCTAATGTTATTCTTGATAGCGGTGTCCTGTGACGTCGCTAATTGTGCGCTGAAAATAAAATGGCGTGTGATACTTCCACTGTTCGCCTGTGGGAGCGTTGTGTCAGAAATACTCAGATTGCGTGTCCTTGCTGTCGCGTCATAGGTTAGCGGTACATCCCAGAAATAGTCGTGCAAATTGAGGTCAGCGGTGATGACAAGCCGTGCGGTTGACAGGTGGCGGCGCGCCGGGGCCTGGTGGGGAGGGGAGGGAGGTCCCCCCCCCACCACTATGACGTCATGGGGAAAACCAGAATATTCCCAGCTAATACAGTTTCTACCTACTCCCTCTGTACCCCATAGGGTTATGTTACATAAGCACAAAAAGAACTTGTCGTCCTACCTGTGACACCATCCGTTGTATACATCCTTCGGGTGGGTCCAACCATCCTTCAGCATATTCTTCAGTTCTTGTCATGATCATCGTTAAACTTACATTCATAGCCATTACGTCACATATGTGAACGAAATACAAACATAGCTGAAATTTTGAGATCTATCCTCGATCATCCCCTGCATGCAGGTGGAACCTACTTTCATCACTAAAGACGTAGCTCCAGAGCGTCTTAAACTCTGAATTGTTAAATTCCTTCCTTCTAAATTTCTGTAAATTTTCAAGTAAGGAAATATAACTTAAAATACTTTTGAATCCACCCGGTGCTCATTTTGTACTTAACCCACCCACTTTTTTTTAACATGCTTCTATAGCATCACATTTCAATTTTAGGGTACACCTGATATCCTTTGGAAAGACATTTGCAATAAATCTTTGTATAAAAAATTAGAAAAAAAACCCTCCAACTTCTGAAATTTGAACCATACACAGACAAAAAGGTATGTCCACCATAGACCTTCACACATGAGCAGACACACACCGAAACCCATCAACAAATAACCTTACACACGCACCTAGCAATTTAACGTCAGCAAACAGACCATACCGCATCGTCAACAGAATGGAAAGGTTCATACCTTACAGAAAAGTCTTAAGACAGAAGCATAATGAATTCCATGTAGTAGGCATCATCAACCACCAACACTCAAGTGAACATCTTCGTACAACCAACACTCACTGACATACATTGTAAGCTTATAAGAAGTATTAATTCGAAAGGTGTGAAAAAATGCGTAAAATAGGTAAAAATTATGAATATGGTTCAAATCCATCAATTTCCATAAATATAACAAAACTTGGTAAAAATTATGTAAATTCCATCAACGAAACGTAACACAGAAATAACGTTACCAATAGAATATTCCAGTCACAGGGCGGGCAAAGGATTATATCTCGATGTGTTTGCATCATAGAGCTCAGCGTTATCGATCAAAGATGCTGACAGAACGTGTACAGACGCAGTTCTTAATGCAGTAAGCATAGGTATCAGTAGACACACGAGCCGTTAAACTTACTTTAGGTCAGGGTAAGTTCAGGCTAGCTCAAGTTAGGTTTCTGCACTGTAGGTTTTCTGTAGTTATTACCGCCGAAATAACAAGTTATCCAATGCGGTACAAGGCCACCGGGTTTTTTGGGGCCCATGCCGACTCAGCAAGCTGACGTACATTTGTCTTCAGAGGCTTAACGACAACATGTGATCAGTGCACATGACTATAACACATCCTCGCTTGCTAAAACAATAATAACTTATAGTGCAGCGATCATAACTTGGCTAACCTGAATTATCTTCATATAACGTAAGTAATCGAAGTTCGTATGCCTACCGATGGTTATGCTTTGTTGTGTTAGTGTAGGCTTCTGTGCCTGTGTGTATGTCAGTACCTTTGATTTATAACATTGAGCTCTATGATGCAAACAGCTCCAGTTATCATCGTTTGCACAACCAGTGACTGGACTATTCTGATGGTAACTTTATGTGTGTGAGGTGGCTGTTTATGTTTTTCTGGAAGATGCTATGATGGGTGACACACGCGATTTATATAGATATCATGCTTTTATGTAGTCCATTGGGGAAATGTATACGCTTCATAAAGATAGCATCGCGCTCTGTGATTCAGGCCGGTGTAAATGTCAATCGTTGACTTGTTTCGTGGAGGAAATTGACATAATTTCTACCAGTCGTTGTTGGCAATCATCATACTTATTTTATACATGGAATGTGGCAATTGATACATATTTATGTCATTTTTGCACAACCAACACTCGCCAATATACATTGTCAGCATTCGTCAAGTAATTTAATTATTACCTATATATTGAACATTTCATGTTTTTCACATAAATGATGTGTATTTTGCAATAATTGTTAAGAGAATATAGATTGAAAAACGCAACTGGAAGTAGGTTCAAACCCGCGCTCATTGCATCGCCATACCAGTGCGATACCAGACAGCCACGGTTACCACTCATCCGTTATGCGTTGTAGAAAAAAAGTGCGTATAAACCGAGTTACGTGGAAACGTGAGATGAGAAATTTTCTAAATTTTAAGACTTGAAAGTCCCTTTTCATGATATATGGCACATGGTTTAAGAGTATGAAACATAATATTTATCGAAGTAAAACGCTAAATCAATTAAAAATAATCGGTGTTTACTTCTACAGTGATAAATTTAAATAAACTGCAATGAGTTATCATTTGCAACGAAATGGCGAACAAAGCTACTCAACTGAATTTTTGGGGGAGAAATTCTGATATTGCAGGGCCTTGGTGGTATGTTCTTCCAATCATATTTATCAATGGAAGGAGCTTAGAAATGTTCTTGTTTTCCATTACTTTAAGAAACGAATGATATGTATTAACTAGGGGGTGGATGAAATATTCGCCAACGGATTATTCCAAGGCGGAGTCAAGAGAGGCGCTACAGCTTACTCCGAGGAGTGCTGTGTCCTGTGATGCCATTTTGCAAATTTAGGGACTTAGACTGTGATTATAATGCAGAAGAGTATACAAATGAGAAAAAGAAACAGCTTCTAACGACGAAAAACAGAAGTACTTTGATGCTTTGCTATCGATCCAAGCTTAGTTTTAACATGTCAGTCAATGATTTATGGAATAAACCAGGATGAAAAGAGTAAATGAAGTCTGGAGTTTCAGGTTGGATTCCAAGTCACTCAAATCGATGCAGTTAACGTGATTTAAATGGGGAGCAAGTCGATCATTATAATGCTGTACCTGGCCTTGGTGCATCATCATTTTGGTAATCGATACATTGTCTAGGGATCGACTTTTTATATTCTCTAGCTATTCCACAACAGAGGGTAGCTACTACAATGAGGTTTGTCTACCAATTCGCTATGTGTAGAAGTAGAAATGCCCATAAACCAAATGTTTAGTTGAACGGGGACAGTTCACCTGCAGTTGCGAAAGAAATTCAGAATTCTTGACGGAATGGCTAAGAAAACAGTAAAGTAAAAATAGTAGCTGCCATCATTATTACCCGAAACCAGTATTCCAAATGGGCAAGAAGATTGAACAGCTCTAGTTACGAAGAGCCATTATGGTCCACGGTTAAAGAACTATTGAAGTAAAAATATAATAATTTCATAAAAGATCTGAAAAGGATGAAACAAAAGGTTTCCGGGCAGATGGATAGACGGTGCACCGATGTTTGCTTAAATAAGATTTTTTTCAGTTAGATCTTTCATTGACCCGAACTTCCTTAAGAAGCCTCTGTCATGACTACTGATCTACCAATTATAGAAGTTATTAATGCTTCTGAACGTTTGCTAGGCAGTACTGTTATTTTACTTCAGTCGCGTACTACGCTAACGTAACTGAAAATCAATACATGCGCAAAACTTAAAAATATACATATACAGTATATTTCTGCTAAATCGTAAAGTGTATTCGTGGATAAAAATGTTCCTGCTGCTTGACGAGTTAGCAGACAAACTCGCCGAATGTTAGCTTTAGAAGAATAAGATACTCATAAAAATTGCTTATTTCAGATTTCATAATATTGCAAATATTCAAAAGATTAAATCTAGGTAAGCTTATTTTGTAGCGTTACGGTTTCAGGTTGCGCCATTATTGGAGGCAGAACGCCTAACGTATGGAAACTCTGTCACTAAACTGCCAAAAGAGCCTTTAGGAGCTCCCGGCCAACATACTTACTTTTTATGGCCAAAATACTCAAAAGTGGGTTTGAAGTAATAGAAATAATTATTTGAAGGAGATAAAAGATACACCAACATCCACCCAAATTTTTTGTCTCCTTGCTGCAAGGTAGAATGATGTCCAATGAAGTTCTAACCAGTTTAGTAAAATGCGTTAATTCGAATTTATATGTTGCTTAAATCGAATAAGTGCATGTAGGAGAAGAGCATCCAATATTTATGCTGTATTCTCTTTGACAGTTAATGGAACCATGCGACAACACAACATAATCTAAGAATCTTTTGGACGGAAAATAACAAACAGGGAATTTACTAAAACTCAGAGAGAGTTAACATGAAACGCAGGTAATCACGAAATATATCGGCCGAATAAATAATAGTTATTCGTTTTTGAAATTATAACAATAAAAAACAATAAAAAATTTCATCATTCAAGGTCAAATACAGTTATTTAAAACTAGCTTACCCGCGACTTCGTACGCGTGGACTTGGAGTTTCATTCCAGAATTGGATATAGAAAACTGTTAGTAACGTAAGATTTGTCCCAAACAACACCGAGTCGACATAATATGATGGAAAGCCATCATTATATCATCCTATCGTCTAATCTGTCTCATGAAGAGAATCAATTTACAACATATTTAAAAACAGAAAAGTAAGCGAAGGTGCGGGGATGTGTGTGTGTGTGGGGTGGGGGGGGGGGGGGGGGTTAAACTGATGGCAGCTTTATTTCAGCTTGGTTTTTTCTTCTTTCTTCAACATGAGCATCTGAATCTTATAATCTAATAGCAGCACATTGTCTTCTAGACCTGCACCTTAGGCCAGGTTTACGTCCGTAAGGCATGTCAAAAAGGAAGACAAATTGGTGCCAGAAACTTTTATACAGACACAAATGAATAGTACAGTGCAGAGCAAATTGACTTCTATACTAAATAATAAGTTTTGTTTCTTATCGAAATTTATTAACAAATCAAACACTAACAGACTGCGCGACTGAGCAACCAACGTAACATTACAGACTAACACACGAATCTGTCTGTCTTTCATCATTCGATAAGTTCTTAAAATTTCGTGACTAAAACTGTTATTCATATCGAAAAAATGTCCTGTGTCCTTCCTACACTATTTCATTGTTAAATTCCATCAATATTGATATAGCCATTTAGTCGTCAAAACGTAACAAAAAGACAGAACTTACTTCCACATTTATAATATAATAGCTGGTACCCACAACTTCGTTCGTGATTGTAAAGTATTCATATTGACAGCTGTAGACATCTAACCACCATAGTGCACGATGGGAGACTCGATACTATTACCACACACAAATACCAGTCTTCTGCGCTATGTAGTAAAATTTACGGATACACACAAGTCTTTGGATGAAATACGAAAATATTCATGATCGACCAATTTCAAACACCATATCTCACACACTCCCACAGTTACCGAATTTCGGCCAACGTTGTGATCGATGGGTGACTCTGTGTTACTCCACACAAAAACGCCGGTAATCTGCGATTGATAGTTTTCACTTAAAAGTGATACACCGTGACACATGCGCCTTTGGCAGAAATATGAAATTGCCGCAGGTCGACCATTTTCATCCCCCATATCTTCCACACCCCATAGCTACAGACATCTAACAACCAATGCATGACAACAGACACGATTCTACTACCACACAAAACCAATGCTCTATGCTATGTAGTGTGGCAGAAAAGTGAAATGCGGAGACACATGCCTTTCGTCGAAATACGAAAATATCCTGGTCGGCCACTTACAACCACCATATCTACCACAGTACCACAGTTTCTGAAAAT
>JARYHS010011408.1:265823567-265840961 GCA_031002005.1 Vandiemenella viatica | reverse complement strand
GATTTCTAATCCCACTGCCGACTATAAGACTGTATCATGGTGCCATTACCACAGCTATAGCAAGTTATGGAGCGAGCACATGGGCGCATAGGTTAAGATTGGTTAAACCTGCAAGGGATATCACACGAATGCAACGAGGAATTCTCTTGCGTCTTACAGGCGCATTCGGAAGTACCCCAACTGATGCACTTACAGTCATTCTCGGAATATGTCCTTTAGATCTGGAAATAAGAAAAAGAGCAGCATGTTACTGGCTACGAAAAGGAAACTTAGACAAGATAACAGAAATCCTGGGTCAAGTGGCAACCAAGAAGACAGACATCAAAAATTGTATTTTGAATGAATGGCAACAGCAGTGGAACAATTCTGAAACCGGAAGGAGAGTATTTGAAATTCTTCCTGACATCAGAGAGAGGATACGTATGAAGCACTTCAATCCATCCCAAGGGTTAATACATTTCCTCACCGGTCATGGACCGTATGAAACATATCTTCATAGGATCAATAGGACAGAGAATGATCTATGTGCGTGCGGATCTCTAGGAACACCTGAACATAAACTGTTTGAATGTGCTCTAGTTGATGATCAAATCAAACAGTACAGAATGAAGCTCATGGGGAAAACTGTCAAGGAAATTATGAAGACAACCTCCTCCTGAATGAACTCGACAAGCTGGCAGATGCTGTGTCAGATGCAGCCAGGGAGCAGTATCGGCTTCAGCATAGCCAGCAACCTGCCGGAACACAACAAGCCATTTAAGGAATGAGACAAGATACTCTAAACGGACGAGACACAAACAACTAAGTGGGACGCTGATGCCGGAAGTGTGGCTTCTGGAATTTACCGAAGCTTATTTCTTCAATGGATGCCAGCGTTAAACGAACTTTTGAAAACTCAAGATGTTCAGTTATTTAGTATTAGTGGGTAATATTTTTTACTAACAGGTTGATAAATTACAGTGTGTAGTAATAATAGTTAATTGTTTGTACCATTTTCGTAGTATATAGGATTTGTGTTAATTTTACAAAATTTTTGTTTATTATAAATTTCAATACAGTATTAAGAAATAACGGTTCGTTGTAGACTCTAGATAACGAACCATCTGAATGTACAGTTAAATAAATAATAAAAAAAAAAAATAACATTTCCTTTCCTTCTGTATAGAAGCCAGCAGTTCACAACTGCTACATCCATAAAATGAAATAAAAAGATACGGATGTTCCAACGTTTATTTCTAAGACGATATAGGTACAATGCCAAGCATTGGTCCATGAGATCAACACGTCCCATGTGGCAGTTATAAAAATTAACAGCAAAGGGTCTTGGATGCTTATTATTTTTCTTTCTTTCTTGCTCCACCGATCAACTGTACTCTTCCAAACAGTTTCAGAGTTCTTCAGTTTCTTTGTATGCACTTGATCTTCAGTAGCTTCCATACTAGAGGCTTCTTCCTCCGAGTCAGAGCTACTGATTTCAAGTAACACTTTCCCCTTCTCATTATCTTCACTGTCATCTGCGAGTGTGTATTCTGAATCAGATGCAAGATCTTCAATCACCTCCTGAAATACAAGTGTAGAAATATGTAATTATAAAAATCATTTAAAACAAATGTAAAACATGTAATCAGCGTTAAATTAATTTTAAAAATGTAATCGTAAATAGAAGAGCATATATTACATTCGCTAAAGGGTTACAATGTTCGATACTGTACTCATAGTCAGCGGCGGCCTTAGCCATTGCGAGGCCCGGGGCGGCAGATCTTTGCGAGACCTTTGTCCTATGTACAAAATATGTTAATCGCAAGTAGGTATTTCTGATGATCGACGAAAAATGCAAACGTCGTCAAAAAATAAATTTCGAGTTTTAAAATATTATATTAGAAAACTTATTAAAAGTTAACAAACATAAGGATGACAAATTTTTAAGGATAAACTGAAGTACATTAAGGCCTCGAAAAATATACGCAGGGATTTAAAAATGATGCTTGCGGCTTTTCCTGAGACTAAAATATTTAATTAAAGCACAAGAATCTAACAGATGAGCTATGTCATTTTCAATTCAATAATAGAAAGGGCCGAAAACCGGTCTTGTGGCAAAATTCCTCACATATCTTTTAATAATTTTTAACTTTTTTCTGCTGACGCAACTGAAATACATCTGGTGACAATAATTCTCAAGGCTACTTCGATAGTAGGGTACACTTCAGTAGTTCAGTTAATGTTTTTTTCTATTATTACTTCATCACCGAGATAACGCCGTCGTTTTCTTCTTTTACACGGATAAACATATTCAGTTCTTCATGCAATTGTTGTCCATCAATATCAAATGTTTCTTCTGCTGTTATACAAATGTGACATTGAATAAATCTGAATGAGAAATTTTGATTAGGTAGTTACTAATATATATTATACTACACTACCGACTTTATTTTATTGTTATCACTAATATCTAAAGATAAAATAATCTTTTCAAACATAAACTTTAATCAACTCGGGTAGCTGCGCGAGGCCCCTCCAGGAGCGAGGCCCTGGGCGATTGCCCTGTTCGCCACCCCCAAAGGCCGCCTCTGCTCATAGTAAACTGAGGTAGCAGTTTCATGATGTCCACTCTAGTGGACGGATGAATTTTGTCTTCTACTGGTCATAAAAAAAATATTTAGGACACTAAAACTTACATAATTATGTGACAAAACTCCTACAGAAACATTGAGAATTTACTCACCGCTCTTGCTGATCGTCCATAGAAGCATTTCTCTGGAATGCTAGACAGTGCCGTCCGGTGCTTACTTACACCAGCCATCTTGACGCCTTACTATGTTCAGCGGCAAACTATAGCGCTAGTAGTCATCACAGACGCTGCCTGATGGCAGCACCTCATTCACTGTGTCCACTGCTGTGGACTGCATGCATTAGACTCTTTAAAACAGAGTCACGTGAGGCATTGCGGCAGCCAATAAAAAGTGTCCACTGTAGTGGACGCTATGCACCACAGGGTTAAAAACTCGAACTGGAGATGTGAATGATCTGAAATTGTGGCTGCTAAGAGATGGTTACAAGAGCCCCGTGCTGTATATGTGCATTGTAGATCCCATAATTTCAATGCAGCTGTACGAGATGCAATTGAGAGAGTTATAACACCAAGAAAATTCATAGGAACTACAATGGATTTAGCAATCTTCTTGCGAGACTCGCCGAAACGACTTGAACAGTTTAAATAACTGCAAAACGTAATATAAAAAGAAACTAATGATGATTTGCCTTTTTTTGCAGCCTCTTATCCAACAAGTTATTTCCAAACATTACAAGTTAAATTCAATTTTTTTAAATTATGGTTTCATATTTGTAAGCATTTATACATCTCTTAAATCAGTAAGAGAAAATTATCAGCAGCGAATACAATTTTATACGATCATTCTGCAGCAGAGAAGTAGATAGCGCTGTAGCTGCTAAGGCTTCTGGATTTTACTCCTACATGGAATCGTTTAAGTGTATTATTTTCTTTTTAACGATGACGATAGAAATTTTTGATCGCTTCGAAATTTTGAATGCAGATCTACAGAAATCGAACCTATATGTTATTTGATCGTGTGAGAAGATAGAAGCAATCACCGACGTTTTGTACTGTGGTCGAGATTCAAAATTCGAAGCAATTTGACGGAAAAGATTACTAACTTTGACATTAACGAGCCACAAATCCGACAGCAACGTAAAATTCCTATCGCATCGATCAAGGTAGAAACTAAAATCTCCGATTCAAAACACCTCAAGATTTTTTTCGTAAATTTTATATTGAATATTATGATCAAGTACTCTTGTCGTTAAAGATTCGATTCCACAACGATTCCATCCACTTCTTAAAATCGTTAAAATAATTCTCTTTGGGACAACCCGCAAATATTGAAAGAATTGTAAATTTCTATAACCATGATTTTTTCAAAGAAAGATTTCTGAGTGATAGACATGTTTTTCAACATTCGAAAAGGCAAGATGAGAAGGCAAAAAAATATGAGAGGGGTTGTAGAATTTTTTATAAAAGTACAAACAGACTAGAAGAGTCATACCAGAGCTTGTGCACTTCGTTCGACTACTCGTAACGATTATTGAGTCGTCCTGTTCGAATGAACGAAGTTTTCGTCTTACTTGACCCGCTTACACCCTCCCCCTAACGCCGGCCCTGTATATGGTAAAACAAGATTTGGAAAAATGGTTGAATCGGTTCATTTACAAACAAGAGAAGCACAGTACAGTTTTTGCATTGTGCAATTAATACTGAATAGTAAATTGAAAATATAATTTTTGTATAAAACTATATTTATATTGACTAAATCATATTATAACTCTTTAAAATCATTTTTTAGTTTTTATCCAAATGAATTTCTCTTATGGATTTGTTTGTATAATTATCATTGTTATTATTTTAGATAAGATAACCAAATAATGATTTCAAGGGTATATACCCCTCGTCCCCACTCCACCCCCGCCCCCCCTCCCCCACACACACACACTAACTTCCTGACTACCCACCCGGGCCGAACACGAAACGCCGCCCCTGCACCTGCACTTGCATAACTTACTTAATGAAATGACATACATCAATATTTAATCGGATAATAGTAATTGTAAGACATTAAAAACGCAGCACTGACAAGTAAACAGGTGAAATCGACTGTTAAGTTCACGCTTGGCAATGACGCATTCGAGGCCAGCCGCCGATACTGTTGAGCACAGCTACAGCGGACGAAGTTAAGTGCTGCCATCTGTCTGCGGAGCGTGTAATTATGTTCTGTGTGTGAGAAGTGTATTCTCGTTTCTGAAATGCGTAGATTATGAGGCGGATATTGGCTACCGTTCCAGCATTCGCCTTGACGATCGAGGGAATCCCCGTAAAAACAACAATCAGGACGTGAGGTTTGGAAATTTATATTGGACTGTAAAGCAAAAAAAAAATTACAAACGACGCGGACGTCGATTTTAGGGGGAGGGGTATTTCGTCGAAAAGTGGGGGTATTACTGGCTTTGGAAGGGTGGGACCTAAAAAAAAGTCTCAAAAAGTTGCGAGGGCGATTTCTAGGGGAGGGGGTCTCACACGTATTTTATGGATGCCCCTAAGCTTGTGCTCGGTCCCGTAGTACAGTACATCACCGACCCAATGTGCGCCGGCTCAGGGAGCGTCCATTAATTACGTGAGTTGAAATGGGGGGGGGGGAATCTCACCAAGGGGGAAAGGGGGAGATCGACGGAAATCTCACGTGAGCTTTTGAGAAATCGACCTTAGACGAGGGGGGCGGGGCTACCGGATCTCACCAATTCCGGAAAATACCTCACGTAATTAATGGACGCCCCCTTAGCGCACTGAGCCACACTGGCGGGTGATTCGCCGGTGCACACAGGCGTTTAGTGATTACCGAACGAAGCTCTGGTTTTAGTAGGAAGTTCAAATCTTACAAGTACGTAATACGAATTTCAATTAACATTTTTTATGTTCCGCTTTGGAAAAACTTTCCTCGCGATCTATATTGGCTAGATATTCTCATCGATTCCATTTTTAATATTTTCTTTTGTGTTTCTCTGTTTCATTCAGAGCTAACTTACCTTAGTGTTATAATTTTTTTCTTTGGTACCCATTATTGTTCTGGCGATTTAGAAATTTTTTTGATTCATGGGCTTGTAATTTTTTCAAATATTTTAGACGAGGATCCACTTTAGTATTATATTATAAGCTATGATAACCATATTCGAATTTAAAAGGATATATCTTGTACTATCACACTGTTTTTAGAGTCAGTAAACGTATTTCGTTGAATGTTTTGGAAAGCATTGAACTCAACAATTTAGATATTAATTCCAATTAAGTCACCGAGCGTGGTGGGTGAACGGTTAACGTTCTGGCCTCGCATTCGGGAGGACGCGGGTTCGAATCCCCGTCCGGGCATCCAGATTTGGGTTTTCCATGGTTTCCACAAATCACTCCAGGCGAATGCCGGGATGCTTCCTTCAAAAAAGGCCATGATCGAATTCCTTTCCGTTCCTTGTACCCAATCCCATCCCGCCTCTAATGACCTTACCCGTGGACGAGGCGTAAAGCAATAAATAAAAAATACAATTATGTCAGCAGAAATCTGAAATATCGGGGAGAACTTTGCAGGCTAGAAGCGTGCCACCCCAACTAAAAACTGACAACTAAGTCTTTTGATTCGGTCGTTTAATTTTCGAAAACTTCAGTACCGACAACTATGCTGCTCTTGCAGTTCCAGATATCACAGTCTTGGATTTATTGTATTCATTTCGCTTGAGGTACGGTATGGAAAGTCGTCACAGTGATAAAAATTCACTGCTCGAATACTGATGAATCAATGGTCGCTAAATGATCGTGTGATGAATAAAGTGAGCAAGACGCTAATCTCTCTGCCGAAATCAGTTGCCGATGTAGAACATACACTAAAATTATGACTTTTAAAAAAAAAAAAATTGAGAAACCAGTTTTTGAACAACGTTGTATTTATTTCTGAGTTCTGTCTGTTTATGGCTCCTATGGATCAACTTACCTTCCCCACATGCAAAACAATCAGCCCAGTCCCTATTCCGACAGGTACCTTAAGACTCCCACCTGGCATAAACTATGCCAGATATTATTTACAGACTGATTTTGAGTTATCCCAGTTTCATATAAGTAAAAAATGGATTGGTGTCACTTGGGAGCACATTTTTCTCTGAAATTTGATTCTAGAAGGCACTCTTTCGTTTCGCTCAGGCAATAATTGAAATCGCCTAACATCATTCTGACTCCAGTGTTTAAATCCTATCTTATTCAATATGTGCCTTACAGATTTGTATTCTAGATTAAACTTTTTCTTATTATTCCTGAGGCAGAGTACTCACCACCGTCGTAAAATTTGTGTACTGTCCTCCTGACAATGTCTGTGTCACTAAGATTTTCACACTTTCCCTCGTCGACACACGCGCTGGATAGTTCTCAAACTAACACCACAAGCCGCAGCGCGAGTAGCCAGGTTGACCCTTATTTTTCAGTTTTCGAAAGACAAGCTCCTACCCCTCTATCTTGTTCCAATTAACAAAAAATAATAATAAAAACAATCTATGCAAAAATTTTAGCTCATTTGGACAACTCAAAGGCGACCCCGGAGCTTTGAAGTTTCGGTACACCTGAAAGTCTTGATTGAAGATAAACAAAATTCTTTTCTTTTATAATTTTCTATTACATTAAAAAAATATTCAGACTTATCCTTGATATTGTAAAGATAAGCAACAGTAAAGAAAATGGAGAAGGGTTCTTGCAAAGCAAGGGGTAGGGGGCAGTTATGGGCCAAAGACGTATTTATCGCTATCAGCCGAGTTTGTACACAAAGGTTATTTATTTCTGGCTCAATCCGTATTTGACGACACTGCTCCAACATAGGTTGAGGCAAATATGACTCAAGTTATGCTGGAAACAGAAAAATATGAAGAAGAGAAAGATGGAATAATTAAACTGAAGAGATATATTCCGAATGAAAATGATTTTTCTCCCACTACAAATGTCGATTTTTCTTCTTTTGTAGCTTCCAGTACAAAAAGTTTCTTTACCACATTTTCACGATTTCCAAGACAAAGACCAGTCAACATGGAAAGATGATTTTGATTACTAAAGTGTACTTGAGAAAACTGAAAGGATAGTTGTGAATAACGTTGCAGAAAGGTGTGTTAAACTTATTCACGATTATAACAACATTCCCACAAAAGATGAAACTGATAAACAATTTATTTTACAGATCGATACAGAAAATCGTAACAAGTATCGAAATGACACAAAATCAATTCTTGCGCAAAAAATAATGTGCAATGTTCAATGTCAATGGAAATTACTGTTGCAAATAAAAGTGATTTAATATTGTAAAAATTGCGTACATCATTAAACAAACTCACATTTCGAAAAAATTTCATGTTAATTTAAGAAATTTCCAAATTACTTTTGGTAAATTCGATTTAGAACATCCTTAAACTATAATACGTCATAACAAATTATTGGGCATCTGACCACATCAATTTCTGTATTATCAAAAAACAAAATGGTTGTAATGGGAAACAGCACGTCGCTTTTGAACGGAATTAGTTGTTGCATATACCATGTTCTAGCTTCGAGACGTTTGAGGAACACGTTTAAGGTGTCCGAAGGCGTTTAAGTTTTGCAGATTAGAACATGATTAGGGGATGTGAGGAGAAAAATTTTAACTTTTATTGATAAGGGACAATCTACTGTACAATCCCTGAATTTTTTTACTCTATAATTGTTTTTTGTTTTAACAGATCACTCCAGTTTTCGATATCTTCATTATAAAGTATGTCGCATCATTTTCAAGTCTTTTCTCACCAGCGCACATTATGATAAGAAAATTTCATCGTTCTTGTCTGCAAGAAGTTTGAAATATTTATATACGTTGGGTGAATGATAGATTAACTATGCCGGCAAAACTGTTGTCTTCTTCAGCCGCGGTTGTTCTGACGATGACGTACATCTCCACGACCGAACAAAAGCCCACGAGGGAGGGGGGTTACGTATGTTAGAAAAAGTAAAATTTACAGAGCAATTCGTTTTTTATTTTTACAATTAATTGTTATAACAATTTCAAACTGAAAAAATATTGTTTATTGTTTGGAATAAGAATTACAAATATATAATAATGTTGATAATGCAATAAAATAACTACAACAAAACCTATGCAGAAGAAACAGTGTCTTCTTTAGTTCAGCATGGCCATTAAAAAAAAAAAAAAAATAGGTTAAAACTGCTGTTTTAGATGAAGATTTTACTTTCATCACATGTCCTTCTGTACCGGCATGACGTTTCGTTGATTTTATACCGTAAAATTTTACAGTAAAATTCATTTTACACACTTGACAATGTGTGGCGGAAACGAACCATGTTTTAAATTCGTCATTTGAGAGCCACTCCTCTCTGGAACAACAATGTTTCCGTACTTTCTTCGACAAATCACTCATTATGGACGAGTATGTAACATGCCGGGTAGGTTACTGAGACAATAAACCAATCGCTTCACGACAATCAGATATGCGACATACTGTTGTCAACTTATGAATACAGAGTGAAACAGCTGAATTACGTCCAACGGGAGTGGAATAAGGAGTGAGACGACATTGCTATTTCCATAATTTCTGAAATTTATTAACAACCGGACATTTTGCTTCCGGTCCCATGTAGTGAACCGGAGACGGACAAATCGCATTAGAACCGGAAAGTCGGACGGTTGGCAACCCTAGTTCCGAAACACCTAGAATTGGGAAATAAGTCTCTCTTGCTGTGTGTCCATTTTACGTTATTATACGTTACCCTAATTAAATTACTGCACTTAATTATGTTCGGCAAAATGATTACACTAAATTAATTAATAAACAACTAAAACGATCAAAAACATATCAAGATCAAGAAAACTGGAACTAGCATACCAACTGACTCAAGAAAAACTTAAATCAAATACAGTAATCAAACCAGAAGGTCTGTACGTCTCAGAACTGTTGTTCTCTATGAAAACTGGAGAAACGGAAGAGATAGAGAAAAGGGAAAGGAAAATCTTGAGAAACATTTGGGCACCAATGAAAATAGAAAATGATGATTTTAGACACCGGAGGAATACAGATCCATACAAAGAAGAAGAAATTAGAAGGATGTCAGACACGATCAGAAAGAGGAGAATCAGTTTTTATGGTCACATAATGAGAATGGATAACAACAGACTTAAAAAATGAATTTTCAACCATGTTTACAAGGGTAAGAAGGACAACCAGTGGATCCAAGGAGTAAAGAAAGATATGATTGAGATCGGAATAACAGAATATTTAATACAAGATAGAGCAAATTTTAGGAGATTGATCCAAATTTTAAGTGTTTCCAGGAGAAGGAGAAGAGGAAATGTAGTAGCATATGGGCGGAAGAAAGGAGGAAACAACAAAATGAGAGGATGAAGAACTATTGGAAGTCAAGAAAAGAATGATGGAAATGAATGCAGGGGATTACTTTCGTGGTCCTTAAATGGCCGGTATCGAAGAGAAGAAGAAACAACTAAAACAATGATTTTATATCGCACTAAAAATTAAAGCACCCTCTTCCGAACACGTTCATCCTCATACTGATGCACTATATACTTTCCGTTAACCGGTACACACATTTTGTGTATTGAGGTCAGTGTTGCCAACTACACCGTAATTACGGTAAATGCACCGTATTTAGCATACATCTACCAACTACCGTTAAAAGGTAGCAAAATACACCGTAATCTAAGGAATCGTAATGTTTAGGTAATTGTGATATATTCTTCAAATTTCACGAATTTATTGACCGATGATACTGCATCCATAGTTTTATTTGGGTATTTATTTTTTATTCTGTTGACAACACTAATTTTTTTTCCTTTATACGTATTTAATTTTTGGGAATTCCCCAATATGAGTGATGTCCCACTGTGCCAAGATATATGAGAAAGTTTTGAAAAGCAGAATAAGAAGAGCGGTTGAAAGACAGCTAAGGAAAGAACACTATGGATTTAGACCAGGATGGTCAACTATTGATCTTATATTTTCAATAAGACAGCTACAAGAGCGGCTCTACGAGTATGGAAAAGATCTGGTGATAGCCTTCCTGGACATTGAAAAGGCCTCAGCCGAAACAAAGTGTGGGAAGGACTGAGAAAAAAGTCAGTAAAGATGAAGATAGTGGAAAGAGTGAAGGATATGCACGATGATAGTAAGATCGTGTCAAAGTGGGAAAGGGTAAGACTGGATGGTTCCATTTAAAAAATGGACTAAAACAAGGAAGTGCCCTATCACCTCTGTTATTTATTGTAGCTATGGACGAAATATTGAAGAAGGTGGTGCAGAGAATTGGGGAAGGAAAAATGAAAGCAATGGTATTTGCGGATGACCTATTAGTTTGGGGAGAGGATGAAAGAGAGGTGCAGGATCAGCTGGATGTGTGGGAGAGAGTAGTGGCAGCTTATGGTATGAATTTCTCTGCGAGATAAAGTGAAGTGGTGATAACAACAAGAAAGAAGAACAGGACGGACACAGGTATATCACTTTGAAGAGAGCAACCAAATAGAGTGGAATGTTTCAAATATTTGGGAAGCTGTATTCAAGAAAATGGAGGAAACAGGATGGAGATAAATGAAAGAGGAAGATGTGTAGATGGATTTTTGTTTTGTTTTAAGTATTAGAAGTCTGGTATAGAGTAGGGATGTCCCGCAAAAGAGCAAAGAGGCAATCTATAAAAAACACCTTGTGCCAATTTCAATATATGGGGCGCAAACGTGGGTGATGAAGGAAAGAGACGAAGGGAGAGTAGGCCTTTAATCTGCGGAGATGAAATTTCAGAGGAGTAGAGTGGGAGTAACAAGAAGAGACAGAATAAGGAATGAGAGAATCAGGGAGATGATAAAGGAAGAACCGCTACAACAGAGAATTGAAAAATCTAGGTTACAGTGGTACGGGAATGTAAAGTGAATGGGAGAGGAGAAGTTACCAAGGAAGATGCTGAACATAGAGCTGAAAGGGAAGAAGCCTAGACGAAGACCGAGGGACAGATGGATTAAAGGCGTTAAGAAATATGTGGAGGACAGAGGAGGAAATTGGGCGACAGTGGAAGAAGAGAGATGGTGGTTAGGCAGGAAGCGCTGGCGAGGCTTTTGCTCCCAGCAGACCCGGCCAGTGGCTGGAAGCTGTCCTAGATGATGATGATGATATGAATATGATAATGACATGCAGTTATTGCAATATATCTTTTATGGCATAAGTGTAGTTAAACGCCACTAAGACGGAAATAAACGCATCAACAATTTTTTTTTAAATGTTGTGCTTTAACATAAAAAACAACAATCTACAGTATGTGTTTTTAAATCCGTGTCAGTTACTGGAAAACAATTGGTTAAGACTTCTGAAATAAAATGAGTTGCTTTCGTTGCTGAGCATAACACTCCTCATATTGTTATGGATCACTTAGCCAATTTGCTACCCAGCTTGTTCTCAGATTCTCAAATAGTCAAAAATATTAAGTTAAAAAGAACTAAAGTTCAAGCTGTGATAAGTAACTGTACTGGCGATACTGAAAAAGAAAACCTGATCACTGATTTGGAGTCACAGAAGTTTTCAATTTTGATTGATGAGAGCACAAATATTGCTGTAGTAAAAAGAGTGGCCGTAGCATTAAGGTATTTTGATCCAATAAATGGGAAAGTGCTGTGTCGGTTTTGTGATTTATTCAATTATTTGATGAAAAAACAATGGATCATGTTACAAATGCAGAAAAACTTTTTAATGCTAATATTAATTCACTTGAAATGTATAAGATTCATATTTAAAACATCATAGGCTTCGACTCTGATGGATGGGGCTCTAAGGCCCGGTCTACACGTAACGTCTTGACTGCCGTTTTACTTGATCAGGCAAGACGTCAGGTAACACTGACCAAAAACTCGCGTCCACACGCTTACGTTTTTAACTTCCGTCTTCAGCTCAGTTCTATTGAAACCATGAGCGAAGCATTACTTTTAGTGGTTATTTCACTATGTCTAATGAGATTAAAAAGTAAGAGTGATCTAGAATTTGGTTGCTAAAGAGGAAAAGGTTCTTTCATATAAATTTGCTTCGCAAATTACCTCATGAACCTGAATTATTTACGAATAGCTACGGATCCTTATTTGAAATAATCTAAAAAATAAGACACTGCTGTGACGGAGAGAATCTCACCCCTTGAGGGACTGACTGCTATTCTAAGGTTTCTAGTAACAAGTAGAAATTACGAAGATCTAGAGTTCACAATCACAACTGTAATGTCAAAACTATCTCAACACCTTGAGTTCACAGCTGTAATGTAACAATCTCCTAGACGTCTTATACCAGAATCTTGTCGAGTTATATATGAAATGTTGAAACCAGGAAATATACACAACATTCAGCTAAGAAGACGTGGACTTGTTCTGGAAGATGCGAAACTTGTAAGGGATGTTGAATACATGTATTTTAATAACCAAGGATCATGACATTGACAGGACAACGCCGTAACTCTATTAGGAGAATTTGATAAAATAAAATAATTTTGAAGGCAATAATTATTTCTTTCATTTATATTTAGCACTACTACTGTCTAGCTATTAAATAAACCTATTTTATTTTTATATGTACAGTTCTGTTAATTTGCAGCGGTCAACAACTTACTTCAACTTCTGAATCATTCTCTGTATTGATAATTGTTTCTCTTGGTGTATCTTTATAGTTTAAGAATAAAAGAAGGTCGAAATTCTACAGAGAAGCCGAATGCTTAACTTTTAGCAAACTTTTAAGAAACACTGAACCAAAAGAATTGATATTTCTTTCATATCAGCTTCCTTTGTATCTCCAAGATACACTTGCTTATATTTATCAACCAAGGCATATGCTTATTTTTTTTGTCCCGATCGCTGTAGCCATTTGACTTTAACTTGCCGTATACAGGGATAACTAAGATATAACTCAATTAATTCCGTAAAGAAATCACTGCCCTAGATTCTAAAAGATCACCGCGTAAAATGTTTTCGAAAAGAAACCAAAATAATAGTTATTCTAGCTCTACAAACCCAGAGGTGATAAAAAACTGAAGGAAAAACATCAGTCAAGACCGACAACAATGCTGGAAGTCGTCAGTCAAGAGGTGTCGCGAAAACTGCGGCCAGTGAAAGCCGGGTTTACACGACCGGACCTGATAAAACGGGTGCTCCGCCCCTCCGACCTGAGAATTCGTGACGTGTAAATGCAGCAACGGACCAGATGTGGGCGGCGGGGGGCGACGTGATCGGGTGATCGGGTCAAAAATACTCCCGATATCGGGTCCCCCCACCTTTCCGCACTTACAACTGCACCTGACCCGCGCTCCAAGTCACTCCCTCCACCTCATTGTTATTCTTTGTCGCGGGCTTATTTGTTTAATATGTTGTGCTGTTTGTTAATTTCACTTGATTATTCTATTCAGCAATGGAAAAGGAAATAGATAACCGAGAAAAAGAATGTATTACCAACATGCTTGAGGTTCTCAAATCTTTAAAACATTTATGGACCCAAGCAACGAACTATATTAGTAGGCAGCAAGGGCATGGCCGGCATTACACTGTAAAAGATCTTTTATAAAACATTTTATCATATTTCTTTTATCAAAGATATTTTATGATATTTTTCAGTCCCATTACACTACATAAAATTTTTCGTCATAGTTCTCTGAAATGAATGAAGTAAACCTGAAAGCTTTTGCAGACGCAGTTAGTGCAACTGTCACAATATGCATTTTATTGAAAATAAAGAAGAGAAGTAAACATATTTAGGTCAGAACCGTGGATTACGAGACTTGATATGATAGGAGTTCATCAAAGTTTAGTGAAAGAGCTGCAATGTGAGGACATGGGAAATTATAAAAGTTATGGTCGATGCTGAAGAATAGATCCAATAAATTCTTACCAAAACATTTCCATAATTTTCTACCTCAGAATTATTTCTTCATGTATACTATTGGGTGTTTATTTTTACGGTGTATGTGCCATTGGTTTTACTCGATTGCTGGTGGCGGATCTACACCAGTCTGCAATATAGCATACGCCCTGGTCTGCGCTTTCCGTCTGTTATTACTGTATTCCAGAAACCTGCCAAATACTAGTTTCTTAACACATTAATTTTCTTTTTTACGTCTTTTACAGTACAGCCTTCTATCATAGCACTAATTAACTTTGCGTAAGTATTCACCTTTTTATTCCTAATCGTATAGTCTGTATGTTTCTGACTTTACATTTCCTTGTGTTCATACCCAAGACAGGAGGAGGATGAGGAGGGTCATGGGAGTGTACAGGGCGTATACTGGCGATGAGGCATGGAAAAAATATTGCAGTAGGTATGAAAAGTAGTTCATGGAAGGGAAAATATGACCATGACCACAAGCTGGCACTCGATTTCAGGCACAAGTGTGTGGGAAGATTTTCTTTTTTAGGTAAGGTTGTCAGGGATTGGAATGAGTTACCAAGGGGAATGAGGAATAACTTACGGAAAACGTTAAAAGAATTTAAAGTTAAAATTTGTAGAGGGCAAATGTAGGTGGGTGCAGGATAGGGGTAAGTTGGGTGTGTAGGGAAATTGCCACCGGAGCGTGTGCTCCATTGGAATTAAATTAAAATTTTAAAAAAAATATATAAATAAAGATTTTCGTGGATTTGGCAGTAATAACCAACTTTGGTAACGTCCCTTGCGCCATTTTCTTTTTTTACGTTTGCAGGGTGCTGAAATCTTTTATTAAATGTAATGCCAACGACTTACAATTTATAAAAGAAATTTTATAAAAGAAATTTTATAAAAGAAATCTTTTATAAAATATGCTCCATTACACTGTAAAATATTTTATAAAATATATTTTATCAAAGATCTTTTACAGTGTAATGCCGGCCTATGAAGCTCTTCTATAAATGTACAGAAACATTAGGCCGTCTGCGACCTTAAAAGATCTTAAAAAAAAGTTAGAAAACATGAGGAATTCAACATGAGAATCTGAAAATCTGGGCGTGACAATATGCACACCAACAATCTGTGAGAGCTGACAGACAGTTTCGGAAGAAAAAACGGACCGGGGACCTCGGACCGGATAACTGGTCGTGTAACGATCGACCAAGGGAAAATCTGGTAGAGTGGTGGGGGAACCCTTTATCGGGTGCCCGTTTTATTGGGCCCGTTTTTTCAGATCCGGTCCGGTCGTCTAAACCCCGGCCAGAATTCTCAACAATGCTGTAGCGGCATGTTTATTATAGAATAGGATCAAACTGGTTGTATTGTTAAAAGCCGCCCCACCGGCGCTCTGAGCGGATTGCTGCGTTTGTAGCCAATGTTTCTAAACAGCAGGTTGACAGTACAGATGTTTTATAGTTTATAACTGTTATTAAAATACACGTTTTATTCTTGCTTAAAAGACGTAGAAAAGAATTGTAATAACGAGGCAGATACTTACAGAATCGTAGTAGATTTCATACAAAATCTCCCTTTGCCTCACATTACTAGTGCAGGAGGTTTCGCATTCGGGAGGACGGTGGTTCGAATCCCTGTCCGGGCAACCAGATTTGGGTTTTCCATGTTTTCCCAAATCACTATAGGCAAATTCCGGGATGCTTCCTTCAAAAGGCCATGGCCGAATTCCTTCCCATTCCTTGCCCCCCCCCCCCCCCCCATCCTTTCCCGTCTCTAAAGACTTCGCTGTTAGAGAGACGTTAAGCAGATAAGAAACTAGTGTAGGAAAAAATATTCTACCATCAGCAGTTGTGGGTTAACGTCATCCACATCAAATTTCCACACAGACGACACGATAATGGAGTGACATCGCCCCATTTGGACGGATGGAGCGATCGTGTATGGCCGCCTCTAGACGACCTCGGCCACTTCGATCTAGTTAGTACCGCACTAGATTTTCCGAACAGTGTTGCAGATCAGCTTTCAGTAACGAGTGCGAAAAAAGTCTAAGTCTAAGAAACCTGTGAAACATTTGCATGTCTATTAAAAAAAATAGAAATTAACTTGGCTGTTTCGGGCGTGTAATGATTTGTTCACGTAATAACTTCCAGGCCACGATTTAGTGAGACCAGGTCGGGTCGTCTAAAGGGGCGTTTAGAGTGATTAGGACGGCGCGGCATGACACAAAGAGAAGAGTAATGGGCGCAGATTTTAGGTTGGCCGCAAATTTCACTGGTCGCAGTTTTCACATATCCCAGTCAAGACGGAAAACAAAGCTCCCGCCGATCCGTTTTCTGGAAGTCGTCCGTCTTGTTCAGTCCAGGTAAAACGTCCGTTTTGCTGTCCACACACAATGTTTTGTCTGATCAAGTAAAACGTCCGTCAAGACGTTACGTGTAGACCGGCCCTAACAATTCAGTTTCAGGCCGATTTCGTCGACGTTGTCCAGGCATAGTTGTGCATAAATCCATTAGTTATTCGTTTCATCTTTGCGCTAGTGATGCAAGCAAAGAGCTTACACTTAATTTTGAAAAATTGGAACAAAATATATATAATTATTTCAAGTCCAGCAGCAAAAGGTAAAGTGAGTTTAAAGAGTTCTAACATTATGCAGAGGTGGATGTGCACAAAATTCTTAGAGCAGCCCAGATTCGATGGCTGTCACTAAATGCAGTGGTAGAAAGAATCCTTGAGAAATGGGATACTTTACGTATATATTTCGATAGCAAATGGCTGATATATTCAGAGTGTCACGAAATCCATTCATACCTAAATGACCCAGTTATGAAGGCATGTTATTATTTCTTGCATTAAATAGCTGTTTCCAAAGAGACTCTGTTCTTATTACTAAACTGGATGAGAAAATGACAGTTCTGTATA